>AP025043.1:40088472-40206206 GCA_036186865.1 Eustoma russellianum
ATTAGCAAAAATTGTGTATCACGTTCTTGTGTTTAAGTTTTTTTTTTTTTTTTTGTTCCACGAAGCCTTGTTGATATCTTGGTTGATATCAACTGTCCATTCAAACTTTGTCTTCTTATGCTTTGTCTGCTCAGGGACACCAGTATTGACGAAAATCCTTAAACGATTTCCATATAGCAGCCGGCCAAACCAAGAGAACTCCTTAGTTCAGTCACCTTTGTCGGTCAGTGTTACTCAGCGATATCATTAATCTTATTTGGCTCTACTGAGGTTCACACTTCTGGACTTACGTGACTTAAGAAAGCCACGCTTCCGCTGCGCAACTATGATTATTTATCTCTGACTAACATCCTATGTACTGATGATGAGTCATTGATACCTGGTCGGCGGCGGCTGAACTCTGATATGACGTCGCCATCCTCCCCGATGTTCGCATCAGTCATCACGGGGATCTGGGCACTGACCTTGCTTTCTTTGTATACTATTCCTGATTCTGTTCTGATGGTGGTGCCGACCTCTGCTCATTGTCCTTTCTCGGGCAACGTCCTGGTGGTCGTACTCGTCCTTGCATAATTTTCCCCATACTGACCCAATTGTGGCGTCAACAATGAGCACACGGTGGCAGCGGTAGTCATGCACTCCCCTAAGGCTAAACTTCTATCGCGAGCGGTCTTGTGATTATTAGCGGTCATGTCCCATATTTATGCCTCCTCGGTGGAGGGTCCTTCTAACATCAGATTCCGGACATCTTGCATTTCCTTGTAATAGAACCTCAGGCCCGGTAGCGCCGGTGTCGGAAGACGCTAGTTCAACCGCTACTGACACTGCACAGTCTATAGTTGCTGTTGCGCCAAAAGTGGTGGCCATGGCGTCGCTCATTGTTTGGAGGCTGACCCCCTGATTTTGGTGGTCGTTACCATAACCACTGTCGTCTCCTTTGTCATATTTCTTTTCTTTATATTATTTTTTTTTTCAAAATGCAACGACATTTCCTTTGATTTCGTGCAAACCTTGACGAGAATTTGGATTGACAGGAGTAATAGAGGAAATTGAGCATTTAGGGTGCTCACGCGATAGTTCTGGAATACAAAGGTAATGAAATAAAGAAAGCTCACTAACGGCACACACCTCTCATGACCCAATCATAGCTTAGGTCTACTTCATTTATTATGGGTACATTTGTCATTTCCAGGAAGAGATCATAGCTTACGTCTAAGTGATCTAGTTAATCCTGCGTTCCCGAGGCGGATCTGAAGCCTCGGCTCTGATACCACCTGTAGCGCCCTGCTCCCGAACCCTAGTTTCGGAAACGGTGCACCCGCCGTATCTCACTGAGGAGAATACCAAGCGTCGAATCAATTTCCAACATGTCGAAAAGACGTAGAAATTTTTTCGCGCGGAAACGAAACACAATAACATAAAACTTCTTTGATAAATAAAATTCCTTGATACAATAATAAACTGAGTACTGCCCATAACATAAGTCTAAAAATCCGACAAGGTAGTGTCTGGTGAAATCTCAATAATATAAAGACAACAGTCGCAGGGCCTTCTTATATCCTAAGCGCGACCGTCAGTCTGCCCACTCCACTATATCAGCCCCGTCCTCAACAAAGATGTAGTCATAGGTCTCTTCCTGCTCACCTGGTGGGGGGGGGGAGAGTAGGGGTGAGTGACTGGGAAATCACTCAGTAGGCACCTGCCTCCGAGTAGTACAAAACAAACATACAATAATGATATAACATGTAGCACATAGAGCAGGTTACCACATAAGCATATGAAAGAATACGGAAAGGTAAGGCACTCCAGGTATAGTATGCGCAACCACATGATGCATGTCCCCCTATGCGTGTCACACGCAACAAAAGTCATGTCACACAATGTACCGATATCTCCACCGTGCAATGCATGAACCCGGGTCCTACTGAGTGGCTGCAGGTCGTACACCCCACAGTCACCATACTGAGTGTGCGTGGCCGCGCCTCCGCACACCATCCTGAGTGTCGTGGCCCCGCCACCGTACACCATCCTGAGCGCCCGTGACACGTACGTCACGACCCGCCATCAATGCAATGCACGTGCCATGAATGCAAAACACAATCGCCTGAGGCCCCTGGCCCATCCTCACCATCCTCCGGCGCTCAAATCTAGGTTCATCTATTCTTCAAATAATGATTTAATGTTGTTTGAGGTTAAAATTATTATTCTATGGCTTATATGTATTTATTGTGCATTTTCTATATTTTTTCCTATTTTTCCTTAATTTATTTCTATTTATTACCTAATTATCTAAATTAAATAAATTATCATAATTACTGAAATTTAGTGAAAATAATTTAATTATAACATTTCGAAATTTCTGGAATTTATTTATAATTTTCTGATATTTATTTATATTTTTCCCTTAATTATTTCCATTTTTAATTAATTTAATATCCATTATAAGAATTTAAAACAATTCAGAATTTATTTCTAATATCCCTAAACACATTGGGCTGGCCTCTTTAATTTCGGCCAGCCCTGGTCCGTTTGCAGCGAACAGGCCCGGCCTGCTTACCCTTATTTCCTTTTTTTTTTTAATTATTCGCGCTATTGGGCCGACTGGCAGCTGGCCCGGCCCGTTGGCCATTCGACCCGGTCCGCTGCCGGCTGACCCTTGAAAGATTTTTTTTTTTTTTTAATTAAGACGGAAATGGGCCGGCTGCTGAATATGCAGCCAGCCCGTTAAGACTGGCCTGCTACAAGTCAGGGCCTTCGGCCCCTTTTCGCCTCCTTACCCATTTTTTTTTTTTTTTTTTTTAAATATGCAGGATCCAGGCTGGAGCTTACAGACGCGCGTACAGCTGTTGCGCGCGCGTGCAGAACACGCGCGGCCGCTTCCGGCGGCGCGTGCGGTGGTCCGGCGACCGTTTTTCGACCCCGATCTATATTTTCGCCTATTTCCAGTCTATGGGAAACTATTCTAAGGCCAAAACAAAATGAAAAGTCCTTAATGTGCAAGAGTTTTCACCATTTTAATTATCAAAGTTTTCCCTAAAATCAAAACAGACACACGCAAACAACATACACGCATCTCATCACCATCAACGTATTCACAGTCATCAAAACTCATGCTTTTCACAGATCGAACCACATGTTATGGATCTCAACAATTAAAACAACAAAAACACCAAGAAAATACCACTAAAGCATGCTTGAATTTGCACCAAACGGAGGGGGAAAAGGAACCTACCTCGATTGCAGATAACATTACGCGATTGAAATACACCCGGTTGGCTTCTCTTTCTTCTCTCTCTTCCTTTCTCCTTCCTCTCTCTCTTCCTCTCCTCTCCTTCTCCTCCAGCCGCCGCCCCCCTTCTAGTTCCCCTCTTTTCCTTTGCTATTATTTTATTTGGTAATCTTTTGCCCCCCTTTTTTTTTGTTCCAGCGATCCTCCCCCCTTTAAATTTCCAATTGCTAAAATCAAGGGGGAAGTTAAGCCCCCACGTTGACCCTTCTCTTTTTTTTTTTTTGATTTTTTTTTTTTTTGGTTTATCCTTATCCACTTTTTTTTTTTGTATTTTATTATTTTAATGTTTTATCTTTTATTACTTTATTCTATTTATTATTTTATTTCTTTTCTTTATTCTATTTTACTATTTATTCATTTCCTTATTCTTTCCTTTGGGGTTAACCTATTTGTATAACAATGTATATATATATCAATAATTAATTACGAAATCACCTCCATGTAACGATATGCTATAATGAATCCAATTCGCAGTATTGCTACATCCAATGACTATTTCAGTTTTAAATCAATGCATAACGGCTAGATCGAAAATCTTCGGGTGTAACACTATGCCTGCTAGGAATGTTAACCGATCTCCAATCCAAATTCTTTCACAAATCAGACCGATATCATCTTTCTACAAAAGGGGTCAGTATCTCCTGACCGCCAAGTCCGTGACCCCCTTCGCGACCGTCCGACATGTAGCAGCAGGGGGGTTGTGAGGCTGGGTGGAGGTCACCCGCACCCAGCCTCACCACCCCACCCCGCTGTCACGTGTCGGGCGGTCACGTGGACGGTCACGGGGAGGGGGTCAGGTGATCTCGTTCGCTACTAAAGGGTACGTGACAATCGTGGTCCTCTTGACGTGTATCAATTTCAGTTTGGTCTTTTGTGCTTCTAATCACATTCATTTTTATTTCTATTTCTTCTATGCTTTTTTTTCCCCTTCAAGCAGCACGAGCTCTTCGAAGTGATCTGACAATGCAACACGTACAAAAAGATTGGGATTCTTTTCAATTTGCATCCAAATTCACTTTTCCACTGTCTTTGTCTTTGCATTGTACTGCTGCTGATACACATTTTAGAATAAGACACATGATGTATTGTTCACTCAACTTATAGAATAATCAATAGTTAATTATTGAAAAAAAAAAAGATAAAATCTGCAGTTACGCAACGTGTAATGATTATCTTAGAGTAAAAGGTGAAATATCTCACAGGAGAGTTCCACCACTCTATTCCTAAGGAGCATAGTTGAATATGTAAATTAGGAGTCCATCGGACTCTTAGGATGAGTGAGGACTTACGCAGTGACTCACACAAGGTACCCCGCAAACTAGGCTTTCGGCCTAACACCAGTCGAGCATTCACACTGTGCGTGTCTCTGGATTCGAGCTATTAACCTTTTGAAGTAAATTACAACCCAAGTACCAACTGTACTATGACTTGGGGGCGTGTAATGATTATCTTCGTATATGCAAGGCTGTGGATCTTATTTCTACTTATTTTGGTTTTTTTTTTTTGTGTGTAAATGATATCTTTCTGACTCGTCTATCTAACTTGTATTAACAACAATACCACTTGATGAATTTTTTTTTTTAAAAAAAAGTTGAAACTTTATGGGCGATCGGGATTTACGTATTTTTTTTAGATATAGAATTGTATGAAGTTGTTAACTTACTGTTGAAATTTTAATTGTAGAATGCATCATTGTTCTTAGGCACTAGATGGACATGGCAAATCGTAAATTATCAATTTTTACACATAGACAATGGACTTAATCTATCATAATTTCATAGTTAAATTTATATAATTACCTCCTCTTCTTAGTCTTACCTACTCAATTCTCTAAAGTTAGTTGGTCTTAACAAAAAATAGAAAAAAAAGACAGAAGACTATGTTAAATCAAGAAATGATAAACAACTCACCACCAATATATATACTCCTTCCGGCCCCCAAAAATATTACAAGCTTTTTAGTATAGTATAATGTATATTATGTTAAAAACTAAACTGTGACAATATTGTTAAAGAGAAAAAAAATACATATTTATACTAATGTATACCGTGTTTAAAAATTAACTATGATAATATTTTTAAACCGATACAACATCATATACCCCTCCATTTCCTCCTCAATTTGGCTAAGGTGTGATAAATCACCCGTTCTCTCCCTTAATTAAATTATGCCGTCCCCTTTTGGTTTTAGAATTTCACATGTTCCTTGCAACCCTGGTGTCGAACCTATATTTGTGTGGAAAAGAAGAGGGAAAAAAAAGGAAAAAGAAAAGCAGTACATAATAATTGTTGATTAGCTAGCTAAAACTAATGCATTCTAAACCGGGATAGGATCCCCTCACCGCTCCCCCCTCACCGCGTACGTGACCGCGCGACACGTGGCAAAAAGGGGGAGTGGAAAAGCTGGATGAAGGTAACCCTCATCCAGCCTCACCACCCCCTACTGCTGCCACATGTAGCGTCCTGGGCCGTGCGGTGACTCACCGCGCGGTGAGGAGATCTCATCCCTTCTAAACCACAGTTATCTGCCGACATCGACTATTGTTCTTCGTTTTCCTATAGAGAAAGGAATGTCCTTGCTCTAAAAAACAAAGATTATGATATGCATGAAGGTTTCTTTTCTTGTCTATCGTCGTTCAGTTGGTATTTATTTTGTAGATTGTATTACAAGATAGTCGCTTCGACTCTTGACAACTCCAGTATGAGTTATAGAACCATGCTCTCTTATATCAAAACGGGTTTGGACTTGACATCTTATAAACATCAAGTAAAGATCTCCCACAAAAAAGACGGCTGAACAAACCTGATTTACGTACTTCATAAAACTCTTTGGAATTGAAACATTAGGATTTAAATGATATGATTCAATGAATTTGATACAATAAATTGACAACGTAGATAATAAAAATTATTCAATGCGTTGTTTTGATCTCTTCTACACTCTCTCACAAAAGAATATTTTTTAAGTATTAATATCCTGTGTAACAGTTTCTTTCCATTTCCAATGGAGTTGAGGACACACTCTTCTTTGACTTTAGAATATGATAGAATAAAGCAAAATGACTCTTTAAATTGGTTGTGCTTCTTATATTGTAAAGTAGCAGTTGATCGACACACAATTTTCATTATGGATCATCGAAAAACAACCTCTATGTGTTTCTAACACATGGGTATGGTTGCGTACATCCGACTCTCCATACCCTGTCATAGGCCTCTAAGGCAATGGGGTAATATTGTTGTTGTTGATCCTATGTAACAGTTACAGATAAAGATAAAAATGTGAAATAAAAATAAGATAAAACTTTATTTAAAAAATGCAAAATGAAAGAGTATGATTACATGTAATCAAGGTTGTAAATGGTTGCATATATAGTCTTATAGATTGAAAACTATGTTAAAACATGAATAGGGACAGCATAACTGAATAACAGCTTCAAGTGTGTATTTCAGCTGGTGCTCGGTGATACGTTGCATTCAAGGTTGTCGGTTCGAATTTTGACTGTCATGAGTGTTTAAATCCTACCGTCAGCTCCTTATACCATAGTGGGTTCGAACTCAAACACATTGTGGACATCAAGTCCTAGACCTGTTACTTAAAAAACGATTATCTTATATGAAACTCTTTAAAAATGAGTCATAGAAGCTTTCAGAATTAAGGCATGAGATTTTGCATCTAAGTATAACTGCATAACAGTAAGTTTCAATAGACAGCCCCACCTTGCTACATAAAGGGCAACCACTATGTCACAATGTTTACAAAATATGATTATTTTTGACTAATTAGTCTAATCATTATAATGCGTAATTATCTAAAACGTTAAATTCAAATTTGTCGGACGTTGTCATTGGTCTACCGTACTTTTAAGATGCTACCGACAAATAGTGTTTGCTTAAGAAGAAAAATTAAGTTTAATAATTTAATTTTTTATTTTATGATTGTCCTAAGGGCATATGTATCTTTGGGAGCTTTTTGACTTTAGTGCTTGGTAATGACTAATGATTACCCGGCTCTAATTTTTTTTAAGGTCCTTTTGACGCTATTTTATGCAAGATACTACTTGTTATTCTGATTTTATTCGTAAAAACATATGAAATAATAACAGTATTTTTGGTCCTATCATATAGACCTAATAGTTTAACAGGTAGGTTTTTGTTTCTGTATGTTATTAGTCCATGATTAAATATCTAATTGATAAGCATGTACTCATTAAGCTTTCTCGATTATTTTGTTTTATTTCCAATAGAGTCAAAGACACAATTTTTTTGACTTTGCAATATAATAGAATAAAGCAAAATGACTCACTAAATTGACTGCGGTTCTTATATCGTGAAATAGCAGTTGATCGACACATCTTGACGCAATTTTCATTATGGATCATCAGGAAATAACCTCTGTGTATTTATAACATATGAGTATGTTAGCGTACATCCGGACCCCTATACCCTGCGAAAGACGGGAGACTCTAAGACAATAGGATAATGTTGTTGTTGATAATTTTATTTTATTTTTTTTGATCATTTCGTCGAAGTGCAATTTAGACATGACAAAACAAGTATTATTTTAATGATTTACAGTTGGTAGATGATACCTTTTGTCCGGAGATCTTTGAAATTTGTGGAATATATTTGTTCTGACATTGTGCCCATAATTGTACAAAATTATATGTTCTTTTTGTTTGGAAAGCTAAAAGGGTAAAATTAAGTGAACGCGTGATATTCTAACAATCTTTCTATGTCCTCCTATGATTAGTTTGACGAGATTTGGATCTTCTTAGATTACGGGTGACAATTTCAGATACGACATGAAACACGACCCGAGCTTGACACGATTTTTCGTGGGTATAGGTATGACCTTGGCAGGTTTCGTGTATAAATCGGGTAAGACCTGAAAGATACCTGCCAATGGCGGGTCGTGTACCTGAAATTTAAAAATATATTTTAAATAAAATTTGTAATTAATGAAATAAAAAAAATTCCATAAAAAAAGACTATCTAACGGCGCTAGCCCTATTCGGCTCACACCTTCCTTCATTCTCAAATCTCATTTCCCCCTTCTCCGACTCCAATCTCCTGCCCCGTCGCCCGCAGCCACCAGCTAGCCCACTCTCTATCTCTCTTCTTCTCCAATATTTGCCCGTCCGCCGCTAGATCTACAGTTCAGGTGAGTGTTCTTCTTCATACGCTATCGGCTATCACGATTTGTTTGCATTTTTTTCTTTAGCTTTTTTTCGTCAGCTACAAACCTGTGTAAAAGATTAATGTAGCAAGTGGAAGGAGATAAACACAAGCCGTGAATGAGCAAAATGCCGTTGGTTCTTCCTTGCTAGAACTCGGCTATAGCATTTCATATATATTGATGATAATACAATTCAAACTGTTGGTTACAACCATTTACAGAATATCAACAAATACAAATTCAACCAAAATCAAATAATGATGGATAGAGATAAGGATCATGTATTTGAATTTAATACACTATTGTTGGGTTTATCCTTATCTTGTTGATATGCTTCAACATGCCCCCGCAAAGTCAACGGCGGGTTGCTGACGTTGAGTTTGTTGCGCAATGTAAGAAAACGGCGTGAGACAAGCGGTTTTGTGAGTATATCCGCGAGTTGGTCGTTAGTGCAGCGATAAGAGACTTTGAGGCTACCATTGGCGACGCGATCACGTACAAAGTGAAAGTCAATCTCAATGTGTTTGGTGCGGGCATGAAAAACTGGGTTGGACGTGAGATAAGTTGCACCAATATTGTCGCACCAAAGGATGGGGGGCCGCGGAAGACGAAAACCGAGTTCCCGCAGAAGTGATTGGAGCCATAGGAGTTCGGCTGCTGCAGCTGCGAGGGCTCGATACTCGGATTCTGTGCTTGAGCGAGAAACTGTTTGTTGCTTGCGCGAGGTCCACGATAGTAGATTAGGACCAAGAAATGTGCAGTAACCGGTTGTGGACTTACGGTCATCGGGGCACCCAGCCCAATCTGCGTCAGAATATGCTTCGAGGTGCGGAGAAGGATGGCGGCGCAAGACGAGACCGTGTTGTATGGTGTGTTTTAGATACCGAAGAATGCGCTTGACTGCTTGCCAATGGATAGTGGTTGGGCGGTGCATAAACTGACATACTTTGTTGACGGCAAATGAGATGTCTGGACGAGTGATAGATAAATACTGTAATGCGCCCACGGTGCTTCGATATTGTGTGACATCCGAAAGGGGGTCGCCCGAGAAGAGAGTCAACGTGTGAGACGTACTCATGGGCGTCATGATGGGTTTGGCATGCTCCATATTTGTACGCTTGAGAAGATCCAAGATGTAGCGTTGTTGAGTGAGGAATAGGCCATCCGAGGTGTGAGAGACTTCGACACCTAGGAAGTAGCTTAAGCGGCCAAGATCTTTGATAGCAAAATCCTTAGATAAAGTAGACATGAGTGCCGCAATAGCTGAGGATGACGAGCCAGTGATGATAATATCGTCAACATAGATCAGAATGTATATGATAGTGTCAGCTGAGGTGTAAATAAATAAGGATGTGTCGGATTTGCTGCCAATGAATCCGAGTTCTAAGAGGCGAGTACTCAAGCGTGAGAACCATGCTCGTGGGGCTTGTTTTAAGCCATAGAGAGATTTGCGGAGCTTGCACACATAATCAGGATATTGTGGATGTATAAAGCCGGGTGGTTGGGACATGTAGACTTCCTCGTTAAGAAACCCGTGTAGAAAGGCATTTTGGACATCTATTTGACGAAGAGGCCACCCGCGAGATACCGCAATAGAAAGGACCGTGCGGATTGTTGTAGGTTTGACGACAGGACTGTAAGTATCATGATAATCAATCCCTGGTTGTTGATGAAAGCCTTTTGCTACGAGACGTGCCTTGTAGCGATCTAAAGTCCCATCCGCCTTGCGTTTAATGCGGAAAACCCATTTGCAACCTACAATATTCATTGAGGGAGTAGGGGGAACAAGGGTCGAAGTACCATTATGAAGAAGAGCATCAAATTCAGCAGTCATAGCGTGACGCCACTCGGGATATTTGACAGCAGTGGTGTAGGAGGTGGGTTCAGGAATGGAGGATTGTGCATGAGCAAGAAGAGCATGGGGAAGGGGATAGCGAATTGTGCCATCCGTTAGCTGCTTTGGTTTGTGGATGTGAGATTTGGCTCTTGTGCGCATGGGATGGACATTTGGAGGTTGAGCTGGAGGGGGTGTTGGAGCCGTGGGGGCTGGAGATGGATTAGGCGAAGGGGGTGGGTGCGAAGGGTGGGATGGGGACGACGGTGGGGTGCTGGGAAGGGTAGTGTTGGAGTGTGGCGCGATAGTTGGGGGGAGAGGTGCCAGGAGGGGGAGTTGGACAGTAGCGGTAGGTTGTGTAGTGGGGTTGGTTTGGCGAGAGTGTGAAGCGTAGGGAAAGGACGTTTCGTCAAAGATGACATTGCGAGATATGTAGAGTTTGCCCGAGACAGGATCAAGACATTTGTACCCGTGATGATTGGGACTGTAACCAAGGAATATACATGTGGTGGAACGAAACTGTACTTTATGGCGATTGTATGGACGAAGTAAAGGCCAACATGCACAGCCGAAAACCTTGAGAAATTTATAGTCGGGTGTTTGGTTATAAAGAGTTTCATAAGGAGATTTGAGAGATAGAGTTGGGGTGGGCAAGCGATTTATGAGGTAACACGCAGTGGTAAAGGCATCTACCCAATAGTGATGTGGTAAGGATGCATGACTGAGAAGAGTGAGACCCGTTTCAACGATGTGGCGGTGTTTGCGTTCGACGGAGCCATTTTGTTGGTGTGTGTGAGGACATGAGAGTCGATGGGTGATGCCGAGAGAGTGAAGAAGTGGGTTCAATTTTTGGAACTCACCACCATTATCAGTTTGTAGTGTTTTGATTTTACGATTGAAATAACGTTCAACTGTTTGATAAAATTGAGTAAACACACGTAGAACATCAGATTTGACATGCAAAGGAAAGAACCAAGTATAACGACTGAAGTCATCGAGAATGCTAAGATAATAACGTTCTCCATTTATTGAAGCAATCGGGGATGGACCCCATACATCAGCAAATAAAAGTTCTAATGGAAACTGAGACTTATTGGGAGAAGGGGGGAAAGGAAGCTGATGGCTTTTTCCTTGCTGACAAGATGAACATACGGCAATTGGTTTGCTAGGATTGACAGGAAGTTGAAACTTGGAGATGACCCGTCGAACTATACGGATAGCAGGGTGACCAAGACGACCATGCCAGGCGTTGAGGGTGGCGCGCTCACCAATGTAGGCACGATGGGGATGAGGAGTGGAGTGAGGCGTGTAGAAGGAGTAGAGGCCAGCATTACTCGGTCCGCGGTGGAGGATGCGTCCCGTGACTTGATCCTTAACACAGAAAAAGGTGGGGTGAAATTCAAGATAGCAATTGTTATCTTTGGTAAACTGCTGAACAGAAAGAAGATTTTTGGTGATGTGTGGTACGCATAAGACATTGTTGAGTGTAAAGTTGTGTGTGGGAGTAGGAAGAGAAGCAGAACCTGTGTGAGAGATGGGAAGAGTGGCGCCATTACCAACTTGCACTTTGTCTTGTCCCAGATACTCCTCAGAATGAATATTAAGGTTGGTAAGATCAGATGTGAGATGATTGGAGGCACCAGTGTCAGGATACCAGTTTTGATCGATAAAGGTTGGCGTTGAGACGAAGGCCGCGGGTGAGAGAGACTCACCATGGTAGGCGTGATTGAACCTGTTATAACATTGAAGAGCAGTATGGCCAGTTTTGTTGCATACCTGACAAATGGGACGACTTGTATCACTTCCGTCGGCTTGGAATGGAACAGAGGATCCAATGGTTCGGCCTCCACGTCCGCGACCACGCTGACCGCGTGGAGTAAATTGTTGGTGTTGGCGCGATGCTGACCCACGGCCACGGCCAGGAGTGTATCCTCGACCGCGGGTTTGACGGGCCAAATTGGCCGTGGGAAAACTTTCTTGTGTTGGCAACACATGCTGCTCCAGTCGAGATTCATGAGCAAGGAGATGACCGTATAGCTCATCAGTGGTAAGAGGATCTACTCGGGTAGTAACAGAAGTGACAAATGGATCGTAATCTGGTCTAAGTCCCGCAAGAATATAGGACGTAACCTCAAAATCTTTGAGGGGTTGGCCAGCTGCAGCAAGTGTGTCTGCGAGAGCTTTTATTTTTTGAAAATATTCGGTAATGGAGAGACTCGCCTTCTTGGCAGTGGCGAGCTGATAACGAATTTGCATGATTCGAGCGCTTGACTGTGAAGTGAACATGCGTTCGAGTGTCACCCAAAGATCACGAGACGTGACACAGCCAACAACTTGAGAGGGAACTCCTTCGGTGAGGGAAGAAAGAAGTGTACTGAGAATTAATTGATCTTGCTGTACCCATGCAAGATATTCAGGATTGTCAACGGGAGTTGTTGAGGTGCCAACTCCACTGGACACCGCTGAAGGTGGCGGCATTGTGCCATCAAGAAAGCCGAAGACCTTCTGGCCACGCAAGTAGGGTACGATTTGTGCCTTCCAAAGTAAGAAGTTGTCCTTGTTAAGTTTGACGGTAACGATGCTTGGTGAATGAACGAAAGTAGGGACGCTGGATGTGGCGGTAAGAGTGCCGGAGCTAGGGTTTTCAGCGGAGGAGGATGTATCAGCCATTGATGTGGGTCTTATGCTCTGATACCATAAAAGATTAATGTAGCAAGTGGAAGGAGATAAACACAAGCCGTGAATGAGCAAAATGCCGTTGGTTCTTCCTTGCTAGAACTCGGCTATAGCATTTCATATATATTGATGATAATACAATTCAAACTGTTGGTTACAACCATTTACAGAATATCAACAAATACAAATTCAACCAAAATCAAATAATGATGGATAGAGATAAGGATCATGTATTTGAATTTAATACACTATTGTTGGGTTTATCCTTATCTTGTTGATATGCTTCAACACTGTGAATATCTTGCTGTTGTCCACGATAACACTACACCTGCACCTCAAAATTGCAAAGACACCGTTGTAATAACGGGACTTGCATATTTTCTTCGCTCTGTTGTAAAAAGCTTTTGTCTTTGGTGATTGCAAATTCATACATTTTAACCGTAGTCATTTAAGTAAATGAAACATGAAAAATATACGAAACCTGAAAATACCTAAAAAATACATGAAATGACGCATATACGACTTGAAATATTTGTATTTGTCAAGTTCGTGGGTATACCCGGTACACGACACGAAACCTGACATGTATGGGTTTGTGTATCTACATCCATACACGCGAAGCAAACATGTAAGGTATGAGTACGGTACTTTGATACACGAAACTCGAAAAACACGATACACAAAACACGATACACGACCTGTTTGACACCCCTATCTTAGATTCTCTCTCATATTCTAACCACTTTAACAAATAAATACTAGACATTTCACTTTTTCTAAAGTAATGTATGTGACATAATTTTATTAGCAGTTGTAAAAGATAGAAGTAGAGGCGGAGAGATACAGAGGCAATGGCTGTTAAAGACGGAAGAGGAGACGAAGGGCAACCGTTATTAAAAAAAATGGGAACAGAGGCGAAACCGACGGCTATTAAAGACGGAAGAGGATACCGAAGAAGACGTAGTGCAGCGGGGCAACGCCTGTAAAAGGTGAGAGCAAAAACGGAAGGAGACAGAGACGGCGGTTATTAAAGACATGAAATGAGATGGAGGGAGACAGAGGTCGGAGGGTGGCAGGATGGGAGACAGAGAGTTCGTACTTCAGAAAAGAGAATAGAGAATGATGTAGAGGTTATGTTTGTGTAGCTAGATAGGGACGGCGGGTGGCAAAGTGCAAGGGCTTAAGTTTTAGGATTTTCGATTTTACAATTCTAAATTTAAGAATTAATATTTAGGATATATTTAAAAAATCCGGGTATGACGGGTTAAATAGGTAATATGCAAGTGTATCTGGACACGCCTCACTTTTAATATGTAAGTTTCAAGTTTTAGTACACAAAATCTGCCAAGACTATATCTATCATCGTAATTAGTTTCAGACCGTGTTTTCGTGATGTGTTTAGAGTGCGGCCCTACACTTTAGGGCAATGCGAAGAGCAAAGTTTCGAAGACCTTCAGAATAGAAAAACAAAGCCGAAAGAAACAGACAACGAAATGCAAACCGAAAGCATTGTCATGGTTTGATTGATGTCTTGGTTAGTTGCCATTCTTAATTCACTAATTATCATATCCAATCCTACTACCTACTCGGGGGGGGGGGGGGTGGGTGAAAATTTATTGTCTGGTATTTCTAAACTATAATCACATATCCAAACATATAGCTCCTAATGTTTTTTTATTTTATTTTTGAGAACAACATAGCTCCTAAAGCTATTATTTTCTTAATCTATATCCCTCAAACATAATTTTTCTTGATTTGTCTCTTTTTACCCCTTTGACCAAACAGGTGTGACCAAAGCCAACTAAAAATATTTTATCTGAAAGACATGTTTATCCTATTCTATAGTGAAGATTGGGTTTGTTTCACTTTCTTACAAATAATTAGACAATAGTACTCTTGTATAAAAAATTACAGCCGTATCAAGTTTTTTTCAAATAGGTGTACCAATAAAGTCAAGTACACATTTTTCTTTGACTTTGAAATATGATAGAATAAAGCAAAATGACTCATTAAATTAGTTGTGTTTCTTAAATTGTGAAGTAGTTGTTAATCGACACAGCTTGACGTAATTTTCATTATGGGTCATCGGGAAACAACCTCTGTGTGTTTCTAACACATAGCTATGGTTGCGTACATCCGATTTATACAAGAGTACTATTGAGAACAAACTTAACACGGCTGATAAGTTTAATATTCTCATGTACCCTTAAGTTATTGCTTCTTATTTTTTATTTTTTTGGCTTTTTTCAAGTGGTACATCTATTTGTTCTCAATGTTCATCACGTTATGTATTACTAATATGCGAGCCAAAAGGGACTTTGTGTCTATTTTTTTCTGGGTTGTTTGTTTCTCCTCTTCTCGTTAGGACTCGACCAGAAATCCAATGAGGCAAACCGTTCATGCGTCGATCAAATTCGGTTTTATAAAATTTAAAATCTAATTTGACTAAACTTGAATACTTAACAAACTAATTTTAACTCTTTGATATGTTGATGTTTGACTCGTTGACTCTTTAGCATACTCGTACTTAAAATATATATGAAAAATTTATGTGATTTCGTTTATTACTAGTATATTTATTGATATAAATAATAGATTAGGTATGATAGTAGACAATTGCTAGAATGCTAACAAGAGTTGTAGTGTAAAATGTGATATTTATTCGATAATCTAGCTAAAATTGAATGTTTATACTTCTATACATAAATTTGAAACTATATTTTTAGCCCAAATATGTCGAAATTTTGCTCAAATTTGACTTGGCTTTTAAAACGGTTGAACTTGAGATCGAAAAGCATATAAAAATTGTGCTTGAATAAAAGTATTTAAGAATAACCGACTTGATAAAAAATTACTTGATTCGGCTCAAATCTTTTGTATTTCTAGTGTCTCCAGAGCATAGCTCAGTTGGCATCCAGGTTCGGAGTTGTTCCAAGAGATACATGGTTCGATTCTAGTGACACGCATAGTGTGGTTGTTTTACTGTTGTCTGGGCCAAAAGGCCCAGTGTCTAGTGAACACATTGTCTGGATTTTTTTGTATGAACTTCCCAACCTAGAATGACGTTGAACTCGTGATTTACGTCCTCCATAATACTTCATAATACTAAAACGATAGAGTTCTTCAGAATCAGAGTATGACATTTTGCTTCAAGATTTGGCTATCAATCATTCAGAAGAATGCTAATCAGTCACAACCGCTAAGCACGTTTTACGAAAGGGACTCCTTACTATCCACAAGAGGCATGCCTATTTTAGTTCGTTATTTCTTTGTTTTTCTTTCTATTTTTAAGCTCCACCCGAGTCATTAACTGAAGAAAAAGAAAAGTGCTTGGTTTATAAGTTTAAATTGACAAGTTCACTAGACAATGCGCTTAGTTTTAGTATGTGGAAAGACACCTTATGTAGGTCAGTGTATCAGTTTTCATCCAATTCAAAAAGTCGTTGAGCTCTCAATTTGCATCATCCATAATGTTCATTAAAACTGAAGTGATAGGGGCCTTTATTGCCCGGGTATAGCATTTTGCTTGAAGATTAAATTGAAAAGTTTGGGAAATTACAGTCCTAAAAGTCTTGATGTCACTATTAGAAGTCTCAGTCAAAACTATATAGAATCTTAGTCCTTTTTGGCAGTTGTTGGAAAGTTTCAAATTGCTATTTAACTTTAGTCCCAAATTGATACTTAACACATTAATAAACTTTGTATTAAGACTAATTACATAATAAATCAAAAGATCTTCCAAGATATGGAGTTCACATCACAAATTCCATAATATCTAAGAGAGATTTGTTGGGCAGTCCAATCACTTAACCACCTTCCGTGTCAAAAATGGAAGTCTTAAAAAATGACATTTGAAAAAAAAATCCTAACAATAAATCTGCATATTTAGAAAATTAAAAAAAAATAATAATAATTGAGTTTCTTAAAATTGACTTGTTTTTATTAGAGGTGAGTGGAGCAATCTGTCTGCCCATGAGATTAATTAAAACTTGACATAATCTTAATCTTTTATGTGATGCTGATTGAAGCAGACAGCAAAAATATTATGTGGGCTTCATTTTGTGGATTTGAACAAATAATTGGAGTTTGTGGGCGTTTCCGGTTCACTAGGATTCCGCATTCGCACAGGGTCTGAGGAAGGGTCGGACCACTGTGTGATCTAATGTACGCAGTCTTACCCTACACTTTGTGTAAGAGGCTGTTTCTGCGGTTCAAACACGTGATTTCATGGTCACAAAACAACAACCTTACTAGTTGCTACAAGTCTCGTCCTCATTTGTGGGTTTATGGACGCATAATTAATAATGTGGTTTGATACCAATCACTCTCTAATATCATACTATTAATTCAATGTCCATGCCCAAACTCACTTGAATTTATTAGGGGCCTCCTACCAAATGCCTACCATATTGTACTCAGTTTTTCCATTTTTCTTTTTAAATAGATGTGTGGGGTGGGTAACACGAGGGGGGGGGGGGTTAGAAATATCAAGTATTAGGAAAGCAAAAGAAAAAGAAAAAGAAGTTAAATAATTTCATTTTTCTTATTGATTTTGCATGGGTTTATGGACAAAGGTACGGTTTGTTGCTCGAAATAAATAAATAATATTTTATTGCTAGTTTTTGTATTAATTCTAACCAATATGATAGGTTTGTATCTGATGTATGCTGAGATCATCAAATAATTTAATTTAGTAATTTAAATGTACAATTGAACCCGAACCCAAATAGCCCCACTGTCATAGCCCCAAGGAACTGCGTGGAGGATGTAAATCAGAAGTCCAGCGGCCTCCTAGATTGGATGAGACCTTACACAGTTACCCACACAAGGTGTCTCCCAAAAACCAGGCCTTTAGCCTGGCAGCGTCCCTGTAATTTTCTATTTGATTTCAGAAATGTCTAAACTTACAGAAGATGGATGCATAAACAATTTCATAAATTAATTGAGTGGTTTTACAAGATTACAATTGTGTCAAAAAGAAGACAATAATTCATTGATTGCTTTTAAGATGATTTCTTTTAATTAGGTAATTATAAATAGGTATAGATTATAATCAAAGTTCCGTTCGTGGTGTGGATGTTCTATTTATTTCAGATCTAAGTTTTATGTTAACGTTACCGAAATTGTTTTCACCTAAGGATATTAAATATGATAATAAATAATCTTTTTAAATAAAGGTTACTTTAAATTTTGTGAATATGAAAACTCGACTTATTCAAAATACTACATAGAGCTTCTTCTTTGACGCACTAACCGCCTATAATAATAATAATAATAATAATAATAATAATAATAATAATAATAATAATAATAATAATAATAATAATAAGCTACCGTCCGAATTTTATAAAAATTTTATACACCCAATTTCTATTTTTATGGTAAAGTATGATCGATTTATGGCACATATATACTCGTTTACATGTTCCGTATCCTTCTTTTGGCATGACATGCGTTCGTTTTCTTTCACGTGGGATGTGAGAACAATAACATCATTATCTCATTGTCTTAGAGTCTCTGTTTATAGCGGAGTATGAGAGGTCGGATGTACGCAATTATATCCATGTGTTAGAAACACAGAGAGATGTTGTTTTCCGATGACACATAATAAAAATTGCATCAAACTGTGTTGATCAATTGCTACTTTACAACATACAAAACGCGGCCAATTTAATTAGTCATTTTGTTTTATTCTATCATATTCCAAAATCAAGGAAGAAAGGAAAAGGTAAACCATTCAAATGCCACTTATAAAGACATAAAAATACCACTTGGCATAAAGTTATGATGCAAAACCTTACATATAGATATAGGGAGTAAGATCCATATTTGGTCACGTTAAACGAGGTTTCTTTTTTCTTTTTCTAAGAATGAGATCTTTCATTGAAACAAAACACAATAAAACTGTACATGATAACTATGCCTACCACCAACAAGCAATACTTATATCCGTTTCGTATACCACTTTGCCAAACAATTCTAATATTTCTAGCCCTATGATATACATCTGCAGCTATAGCATAGATATCAGGACATATATTTTCCTCCTCGAACAGTTCTTTATTCCTGGCATGCCAGAGAGAACTCACTGTTTCATTAAAGATATATGACCACCTCTCCCCCCGATTTTCTCACCATGTCTGTAATCTAAATTACGATCAATCTATCCAGAAATACCTCCCGCATCATCAAAGAAGGCCAGCCGATTCGGTCGAGGTAATAACTTCAGCCACAAAGCTCTAGCACGTGGACAATCACGCAATGCATGCAGTTCATCACTGCTGGCTGAATATATTTGTCTTTTAGGAAACATGGGCTAAATTTTGAAAGAAAAATCAGGCACGAATGGCGGCTGGTCCATTTTCTGGTTTTGGGCCCCCAATCAATAAATTGAAGACAATAATAACTTAAGATAAAATAAGTAATCATTTGCTTTTATTTTTTAAATTAATCGAGGTCAGTACAACATTGGCTACGATGTGGCACAATGTTCTTTTCGTTTTTATTATTTTCAAAGAAATTAGTCTTAAAAATTAATGAAGAAAACACACCAAAATTGGAATAATTCCAAACTTAGTATTTTATGCATACACTGTGATTCATGGTGCTTAAGATATCGTGATTATGATGACAAGTATTTGACTCTATGGCACAAAGTTTAGCTAAATTCAAATTTAGCATCCCCCCTATGATCTCTTATTATAGTGTTGTTGTCACCATAATCACAGTTTTTGTGTTATCAATCTATGCTGAAAAATTTCAAATAAATTGAAACTTGGAAATTCCATGCATATATAGTGAAATACGGTGTAAGTGAAACTGTAAAAACTGTCTTTTTTGTTTTTCAAGTTGTAAATACACATCGAATTACTGAAATTCCATCACAGTGACTAGTCAATCATCATATGATAAAAGATTTTCATCAGACACCAAATTGAGTTGTCTTTTCATTTACCAATTTTTACGTATGAAAGACATCTAGATATAATTAACATATTCAATTTGGTATATGTATTAATAATCATGACTTTTCATGTTTCTAAAAATGCTTCACTTGTTATATAGTAAACCAACTCCGTGCACATGATGCTAAGACAACATTTACGAACATGTAGACACCAACATTGACATCATTGTGATTCTAGTGTATAAGCTATTGCGATCATGATGTATGAATCAATCAACACTACATTATAATCACGGTGTAAACGTCTTATGTGGATCACAACTAATTAGATATTGTTTGTGATTCAGGATATTTTTCGAGAAAAGACAAAAAACTTGTAGCCCGACGCAAATACTTGAAAATTTAGGAGTATATTATGTATTTGGGGTGGAAATCTCCCAAAAATCAGGAATTTTGTTAGGGTTCTTTTTCTTCTTCTTTCAAATTGATAAGTTGTTGTGATTCAGGATATTTTTAGAGAATTAGTAGCACGTTACACATTGTTGTGCTGGTTATGAAATTTCAGTTTCCAACATCACTAATTAATAACTCCATAAAATAGATAGCCCACGTTTTGACGAGTAGTCAATATTTCCTGTTAAATGGGCAGATGCCCAATTAAGAATGCAGAACAATGGTTGGCACATCTAGTATCCTCGGAAGACATTGCCAAATACAGGCTTTGATATATGTCATATCGTCAATATGTCATATGGTATAAGAAAAAAAAAATCATAAGGGACATTGCTACATGCAGGTTTGACATATATTATATAGTTAAGAAAACGAATGTCACTTGAAATTTATTAAAAATACCTGATTGAAGTCCAACACCATCAAAATGAGAGTTGTTCTTATGTATGTGGTAGTAGCAATATATAGTGCATGAGTTCTTGTAACCTTCTATGTTACGTTGTTTTCTTTATTAAAAAAAAAAAAAATCTGCCTCTTGTAGATATAAATCGATTTGACCACATCAAATAGATATATATATATATATATATTATTTATATATATATAAATCGATTTGACCACATGAAATAGACACACACGCATATATATATATATATATATATATATATATATATATATATATATATATATATATATATATATAATATTAATCTTTAGATAAGGACTCATGGACGTCATAAAACAGTTTTGTGTCTATTCTTGTCAGATGTCAGTTATTAAGTCTTGTATCGCAATATACCCTAGGCCTTTGTTGCATTTGTTTTCAGAAATTATTCGGTTTC
The DNA here is from genome assembly GCA_036186865.1 of Eustoma russellianum. Taxonomy (NCBI): domain Eukaryota; kingdom Viridiplantae; phylum Streptophyta; class Magnoliopsida; order Gentianales; family Gentianaceae; genus Eustoma; species Eustoma russellianum. Next base: position 40,109,649 of record AP025043.1, read on the forward strand.
CTTGGAAGTTGGAAGGCATGAGCAATGTCAATTTTATTGTGAATTATTATGTGTGTTAGTGGGGATAGTGGATGTCCAGACAGTAACACCCACTAAAGCTATTAACACCCACTAAGGATCATGGTGTTAGTGGGTATTAATCTTAAGAAGATGTTACATTTTCCTTGTCCTATAAATAGGACAATTTCTTGTGAGATTATATACACCTTTGAAGAGATATCATACAATCTTCTTGTTGTTCTTTTTATATTTTTGTGTGAGTTTATAACACGTTATCAGCACGACGCTTTACCTGCTATAGAAGATCCATCGTGGTAAGAAACTTGAACTACTAAAAGAATTTCTTACTCATAAGCATTTCTGCGGATGTTGATATCGCTATATTCCATGTACTACGTAAGCGTATGTGAAATTTGAATTGGATGGTTCTTGTTTTCCTCTGAATGCATGTTGTCTAATTTTGGCCATTGTTATTTGTTTTCCATATGTTAACGTTTGATTTCAGTTTCTTTATTGTTTTCTGATTTGTTGTAAATCAGATTGTTTTCTGATATCATTTCTTTATTCAGCTAGTTTTTCCTCTGTTGCTATTGCTATTCCCATGAGGTAGTTTCATGTATCCTGGAAGCTGGAGTTTTTCTTGTTGATTTCGATTGTGTGTATCTGCATATCATGTCAAAGTCTGTAGCTTAGCTTCTAAGTGCGTTCTATGTCCTTACATTTTCTTCTTATTCTCCTGTATTATGGTTTGAGGTTTTAGTCATTTATGTCCTCAGAAAGTCATTTGTGAAATCCCTGTTGTGGATTAACAGTTCAATCAAGAGTAGAAACTGAGGCATCAAAATTCCAGAGCACAAATGTATTTTACCACACTTGTTAATGTCATACACACAGTTTTTTTTAAAATAAATTTTATTAGTATTTCTTATGCCTGAAGCATATAACATTTACTCAAACCTGTAGTTTTGAGTGAATATATCATTTTCTGATATATTTTCTTTATGTATAAATCAGACCAATGGCGAACATCGCCAAATTAGAATTTGCTGCCCTTGATATTTCCGGCAGAAATTACATGGCATGGGTTCTTGATGCTGAAATCCATTTGATGGCCATGAACCTCGGGCATACAATTAAGGATGATGTTGTGGCTAGTGAGCAAGATAAGGCTAAAGCCATGATATTCATTCGCCATCATTTACACGACGGGCTGAAATCCGAATATCTTGGGGTGAAAGAGCCTCGAGAATTGTGGAAAAATCTGGAGGAACGATATGATCATTATAAAAGTGTTATCCTCCCAAAGGCTCGATATGATTGGTTGCACCTGAGATTGCAAGATTATAAAACAGTCAATGAATATAATTCTGCTATGTTTTCTATTGTCTCCCAATTGAGGTTGTGTGGAGATAAAGTTACTGATGCTGACATGTTAGAAAAAATATTCACTACTTTTCATGCATCGAATATGCTCCTGCAGCAGCAATACAGGGAACGAAATTTTGAAAAATATTCCCAGCTCATTTCATGTCTCTTAGTTGCTGAACAAAATAATGAACTATTGATGAAAAACCACACTTCTCACCCGACCGGGTCAAAACCATTCCCTGAAGCGAATGCAATTTTTAATGGCCGTGGTAGAGGACGTGGTTGTGGTCGTGGTAGAGGTCGTGGCTGTGGTAGAAGCTTTGCATCATACCACCAGAAGTGGGAAAATAATGAAAAGCCGAATGAAAAGGCAAAAGCTGCAAAAGATGGTGCAAATGCTAAGCATCACGATGAGACATGTTATCGATACGGATCTCACGGGCATTGGTCTCACACTTGCCGTACACCAAAACATTTGGTTGATCTTTATCAGGCATCCCAGAAGGATAAAGGCAAGGGGAAACAAAGTAATTTCGCAGACTTTGGAAACATAGCGGATAATGATGACAACATCCCCAATCATTTTGATGATTTAGATCTTGAAGATTACCTTATGGGCTCTAGTATGGATGGCAATGAAATTCAGTTTGTGAATGATGTTACAAATAACAATAGCTGGGCATAATTATGTAGGATGTCTAGTTATTTTTCACGATTAGTCATGTTTTCTTTGGATAAGCAGTCATTTAGTTTATGATATTTTAGCATGTAACTTTGTTTCAATTTAAACTAATTTGTTTGCATAAATAAAATTTCGTTGTCGTTTACATCATAACTTCTATTTATGTGTTGATTCTTTGTAATTAAATTAATTATAAAAATTGTATATGCTATGCTAGACATATATTCAAGATGAATGGTGGGGACATCTGTCTGGTTGACAGTGGAACGACACACACAATTCTTCGTGATCGAAAATATTTTTCGACATTGCAATTAACAAAAGCAAATGTTAGTACAATTTCGGGCACTACATCATTGATTGAGGGCTCTGGAAGAGCAACTATTATATTACCGGGTGGTACACATATATTGATCAATATGGCATTATTTTCTACCAAGTCGAAACGAAACTTGTTGAGTTTCAAAGACATACGTCTTAATGGTTTTCATATTGAAACCATGAATAAAGGGAATATGGAATTTTTATGTATTACATACGAAGAATCAGGCCAGAAGCTTGTAAAAGAACAATTCCCGATTTTCTCATCTGGATTGTATTATGCGACTGTACATCCAATAGAATCTAATATTGTGATGAACCAGAAGTTCAATGATCCAAAATTATTCATGTTATGGCATGATCGACTTGGCCATCCGGGATCAGTAATGATGCGTAGAATTATACAAAACTCACATAGACATCCTTTAAAGAACCAGAAGATTCTTTTACCTCGTGATTGTGTATGTGTTGCTTGTTCACGAGGAAATTAATCAACAGGCCATCTCCGATGAAGGTTCATGTTGAATCTCCTATATTTTTACAAAGAATACAAGGAGATATTTGTGGACCTATTGATCCCCCTTGTGGACCATTTCGATATTTTATGGTCTTATTGGATGCCTCTTCACGATGGTCTCATGTGAGTTTGCTTTCGACAAGAACAATAGCATTTGCCAAGCTTCTTGCTCAGATTATACGCTTAAGAGCACAATTTCCGGATTATCCAATTAAATCTATTCGTCTTGATAATGCTGGTGAATTTACTTCCCAAGTTTTTAATGATTATTGCATGTCGATTGGGATTGATGTTGAGCATTCAGTGGCACATGTGCATACTCAAAATGGCCTGGCAGAGTCATTTATAAAACGTTTACAACTGATTGCTAGACCTATGCTCTTAAGATCTAATTTACCCTTGACAGCTTGGGGACATGCAATTCTGCATGCATCTGCATTAATACGGCTTAGACTCAGTTCATTTCAACCATATTCGCCATTGCAAATGGTATCTGGCCAGCAGCCTGATATTTCACACTTAAAGATTTTTGGATGTGCAATTTATGTTCCGATTGCTCCATCACAACGGACAAAACTGGGTCCTCAAAGACGTCTAGGCATATATGTGGGTTTTGATTCTCCATCTATTGTGAGATATGTAGAGCCCCTGACGGGTGATTTATTTAAGGCAAGATATGTTGATTGTCATTTTGATGAGAAAGTTTTCCTGCCGTTAGCGGGAGACAATGTACCGTTTCCTGAAGAACGACGTGAAATTACATGGAACGTTCCTTCACTTTCTCATCTTGACCCACGAACAAATCAATGCGAGCAAGAAGTAAGAAGGATAATTCATTTACAGAATATTGCAAATTAGTTGCCTGATGCATTTACTAATAGTCAAAAGATAACAAAATCCCACGTTCCAGCGATGAATACGCCAGTTCGACTTGATGTCTCTGAAAGACATGATAATGGTATACAAAGAGCAAGTCTAAAACGTGGACGCCCTGTCGGTGCAAAAGATAAAAACCCTCGAAAGAGAAGGGTACAAGTTAATGCTCCCGAAGAGAATACTCCAGAAGAGCAAAGAAGTTCACAACCTGAAAGCGCTATAGAAATTGAAACTGATCAGTCTAAAATTGATAAACAAGTCGCTCCTGAAGAAGCTAGTGAACAAAATTTTGAAGAAATCTCTTTGAATTATGTAAGTTCAAGAGAAAATTGGGATAGACAAAAGGTTATTATTGATCATGTTTTTGCTTATGGTATTGCATGTGAAATTGTAAATGAGGATCCTGAACCGAGATCTACTGAACAATGTCGACGCAGAAATGATTGGTCAAAGTGGAAAGATGCAATCCAAGCAGAACTGAAATCATTAGAAAGTCGCAAAGTATTTGGACATGTAGTTCAAACCCCTGAAGGGATAAAACCTATTGGATATAAATGGGTTTTTGTACGAAAACGCAATGAGAAAAATGAGATTGTGCGATATAAGGCACGTCTTGTTGCGCAAGGTTTTTCACAAAGACCTGGGCTTGATTGCGATGAAACACATTCTCCAGTAATTGATGTAATAACATTACGATATCTAATCAGCCTAGCAGTTGCTAAAAACCTTGATATGCGGTTAATGGATGTGGTTACCGCATACTTATATGGTTTTTTAGATAATGATATTTATATGAAGATCCCTGAAGGATTAAAATTGCCTACAAAATGTGATCAAAAGGCACATGGATTATACTCAATCAAATTACAGAGATCCTTGTATGGACTAAAACAATCTGGGAGGATGTGGTATAATCGCCTCAGTGAGTATCTCATTAGAGAAGGATATGTAAACAATCCAATTTGTCCATGTGTATTTATTAAGAGATCTGAAAATGGGTTTTCTATAATTGCTGTATACGTTGATGATTTGAATCTTGTTGGAACTCCTGAAGAGCTTACCAAAACTGCTAATTATCTCATGAAAGAGTTTGAGATGAAAGATCTCGGGAAAACCAAATTTTGTCTCGGCCTGCAGATCGAACATTTGCCTAATGGAATCTTTCTTCATCAATCTACGTATACAGAGAAGATCTTGAAGAGATTTTATATGGATAAAGCTCACCCATTGGGTAGTCCTATGGTGGTACGATCATTAGATATAAAGAAAGATCCATTCCGGCCACCAGAAGATAATGAGAAATTATTAGGTCCAGAAGTACCTTATCTTAGTGCTATTGGTGCTTTAATGTATCTTGCAAATTGCTCGAGACCAGATATAGCATTCTCAGTGAATTTATTGGCAAGATATAGCTCTACACCAACACGAAGACATTGGAATGGTGTCAAACATATTTTACGCTATCTTCGTGGAACAATAGATATGGGTTTATTCTATTCAAAGAATTCTGAGTCACAGATGGTAGGATATGCTGATGCGGGTTATCTATCTGACCCTCATAAAGGAAGATCACAGAGTGGATATGTTTTTACTTGTGGAGATACTGCTATATCATGGAGATCAGTGAAGCAGACATTAACAGCCACATCTTCCAACCATTCTGAGATTTTAGCATTACATGAAGCGAGTCGTGAATGTGTATGGTTAAGGTCGATGATTCAACATATTCAAGAATCATGTGGATTATCTTCACTAAGAAAGACTCCGACGATATTGTTTGAAGATAATGCTGCATGTATTGCTCAAATTAAGAATGGTTACATCAAAGGAGACAGAACGAAGCATATATCACCGAAATTTTTCTACACTCATGATCTAGAGAAGAATGGCGACATTGATATCCAGCAGATACAATCAAACAAGAATTTTGCTGATTTGTTCACCAAAGCACTACCAACAACTACATTTAGAAAGATGGTCTACAGCATTGGAATGCGTCAACTCAAAGACCTCTTGTCAGCATCAGGGGGAGTGTGATTACTATACATACTGTACTCTTTTCCCTTCGTCCAAGTTTTTATCCCACAGGGTTTTTCTTGGCAATGTTTTAACGAGGCAGTATATCACACTTACCAATTTTAGGAATGTGTACTCTTTTTCCTTCGACCAAGTTTTTTATCCCACTGGGTTTTTCTTGGTAAGGTTTTAACGAGACATATTCTATAAAATTTGGACATCCAAGGGGGAGTATTGTGAATTAGTATGTGTGTTAGTGGGGATAGTGGATGTCCAAACATTAACACTCACTAAGGCTATTAACACCCACTAAGGATCATGGTGTTAGTGGGTATTAATCCTAAGAAGATGTTACATTTTCCTTGTCCTATAAATAGGAAAATTTCTTATGAGATTATATACACCTTTGAAGAGATATCATACAATCTTCTTGTTGTTCTCTTTATATTTTTGTGTGAGTTTATAACAAATTTATATATAAGTTTGATATTTTAAAAAATAGAAAGTTTTGTTTAAAAGGTAATATTTTAGAACACTCGATTTATAACCTCACTTTCTCCCTTAGTCAGCTCGATCATTTTAAGTTTTTTTAATAAAAAAATTACTATATATCATATAAATCTTAAGACTTTTAATAATTTGAGAAACTACATTTCTCTGAGTACCTACCACCAAAAAAAAAAAGAAACGACAAAGACAAAGACGCAAACAACAAGAACAACATTATTCCATTACTTTAGAAGTCTCGTCTATTATCGAATATGAAAGGTCGGATGTATGCAACCATATACGTGTGTTAGAAACACACAGATGTTGTTTTTCGATAACTCATAATGAAAATTGCATCAAGCTGTGTCGATCAACTGATACTTCACAAATATACAAACAGACTTTTAATTGTTCATAAGAGTATTTTGAACATATGTTCAATGCATTGTCATACGTTAACCTAAAATTTTTGTAACAACTCTTAGGAATAGAACTGCTACATCTTATTTAGTTTTCCAATACATAGGTCGTACATATAACTTAACTTCATCTCGTTAAAAAGAAAAATTCTGATAGAAGAAAAAGACCCAAAAAAAAAAAAAAAATCCACTACATAAGCCTTTCGCTTGCTTCATCTTCAAGGAACCGTGTAACCTGCAACACAACAGAAAAACAGATGAAAATCAGCTCCATATCTTTAGTGTGATATAATTACTTACCAAATTTATTTTGATAACATGTAACTAAACAAAATGATGTAGGATGAACAGATTAGGCATGACTTACTAGAGTTACACCTTTCTGAGGACATGGTCCAGGATAGGAGTTCACGGAGACAGAAGATTAAGGTTAATGAGGGATAGGCAGGATATAGAGGCGTCTTAGAGCATACTTAGAGGATTAGATAGTATTCACACTGTAGGTTGACTTTGTATTTTTTTTGTTTCAGTATTTTTCTTTCAACTATTTGTGTATATCCACTGTTATGACTATTTTAATATCCGAAGATTTCTGTTTATGTTTAATAAAATCCCTTCACTAGTACATATTCATATTATTGTGCTATCTATGCAGGTACATATAGAGCCATATGTCTCACTGGAAGCAAACTATCTATCCATTGGGATAGAGGTATTGTTTGTCTGCCTCTCACCCTCCTCAGACCATAACGATAGTTTTTGCTGTCGTTGAAATATACTGGGAATGGTGGTTGTCGTTGTTGTTGTTGTAACCAAACAAACATATACACATATGCAACAATAACAACATTACCATATTGCCTTAGAGACTTCCGTCTATGGCTTATATACACACACATATAACTATCGTTATTGTGGTAGAAAATGCATAAAACATTTCAACTTACTTCCACATTTGGTTCCATAAGGCAAGAGCATGGAGCAAAAGTTGGTAACATAAAGAGCTTTTTCAATGCTAATAATTTGTTCAACATCTTGCAACACTACAAAAAAAGGGCTAATTACCGACCGACTAGAACAGTCGGTAAACTCTAAAAAACGGTCGGTAAACTGAATAGCGACCGTATAACAGTCGTTAAACATCGGTCGGTAAACAGTGGTTGGTAAATGAAATTTGCGACTGTTTGAAAGCAGTTGTAAAATAGTGACGGATTTAGCAACTGTACAGAAAAACGGTCGCAAATTACCGACTGTTTATGCCGTCGCAAATTACCGACTGCTTTGGCGCTTGCACATTACTGACGGCTTTGACGATCGTAAATTAGCAACTGTTTTAGTTGTCGCGAATTAGCTACCGTTTTAGCAGTCACAAATTATCGACTGTTGTATCGGTCGGAAATTACCGACTGTTTTAGCTGTCATAAATTACCAAGTGTTTTATCAGTCGCAAATTACCGACTGTTTTAACGGTCATAAATTACCAAGTGTTTTATCAGTCGCAAATTACTGACTTTACAAATTACCGATTTTTTTAATGGTCGCAAATACCAACCGCTTCAGCGGTCACAAATTACCATCAACGGATGCTAATTAGTGAATGATGTGTGGCCGCTAATAGATTTCTGTGACCAACCCATCTTAATGTTAGCGATGCTTCTAATGGCCGGTAAAGATGAAAACATTCACCAATTTTGAGAAAAAACTGAAATATTCAATATTAAATCATTTAAGTACAAATTAAAATCCAATCAAAACCCATTAATAGTACAATTCTAGTTCACCTTGAATACTAAAGTAACAAACTAAGATACCTATTCAATATCCAAAAACACGTTTCTACTTTGAAGATCAAATTCAAATATCCAACAGTACAACTATAAATACATAGTAGTATTCCATAAAACATTTAACAGATTACAGAGGGATCTATGATACTAAGCATTAGAGGAACCAGCAATCACCATCACTTTCCATTTAACGACAAGTCAACATGCACTTGCAGGTCCAATGATCAAGACTAGAGCCCTGCAATACAACCGAGAGCGGGATTAGGCAAACAGGTCAAGAATATAAGATACATATACAGTAGCACTGAAAGTGAAATCTTAATTTCATGTTCAATCAATTAGTAATCGACATGATATGACCATACTTTTCTTTCATAAGCACCACATATACTCCACCCAAAGAGAAAAATTATACAATCAAAATGAAATGAAACCATCTGGCTAAACGGCGCACGTATTCCTTCCACCCTCATATGACCATATAGTTTTAGGTAGTACATGACCAGAGAAACACAAAATATAGTTTTAGGTAGCAACACAAGATACGCTTCAAAGACTACAAGTAGAAGCTTCTCTTCTTGATCTTGCTACCTAAATGTTTATTTACGGTGCATACCTGATCAAAGTGGCCATTTTAGATCTTGAAATTTTGAACCCAGCACTGGCAATGGCATCAAGCCTAAGTGATGCTTCTGTAGTGTTGAAAGATTTGGTCCTGTTATACATAAAGAATAATAGAGTGGGAAGTGTGAAACAAAACAAGGGAAAAGGTAACGCAGATTGAAGAGCTAACCTTGGCGGTTCATATTCAATAGCAAGCAAGGGAATCTCTTTACAGGCAACGGAAACATTACCAACCTGTAAAGTATAAATAGAGAAGGAAAACAGAAGATAAGAAGTTCCATGTTCCCTAGTCAAGAAATTAGAATAGCCATGTTAAAAATAAACAAGTTGTAGGATGCTAAACAGAAAATATCAACTAGTCTGTCACCATATGTCCAGCAAGAAAGTAAATCCAGTATTAGGTACAGTAAATCCAAAGCTAGAAAAAAAATCCAATACATAGATAAAATAAACCCAAGGAAAAAAATGGTTTTCAATGATAGCAGCTCAAAGTAAGTCCAAACCATCATCTAAAATCCAATTAAGAAGCAAATGATGAAGAAAGTAGGACCAATATACCTTGTTTAAGGCGGCAATAAAGCAGTCAACAAGCTCTGGAACAAGAAGGACATGACCCCGTTTCCCCCGGAGGATCACAAACATAAAAAGGCGAGTAGAAAGGTTCAGTCAAATGTCTTAATTCAGAAATGATATATTATAATTTGATGAGGTTCCATCCAAAACTCCTAGCCGATGTAGGTTATTTTCCCTATAACTAAATCCATGGGATGTCAAAACATGAAAAACTGACTTGTCCTAGAAGTACATAGAAGAACAGTCAAGCTTTTTTCCTCCTATGAGAATTTGACTACACAGAATGTCTTAATTCCTATGTATTAAGCTCGATACAATCTCCCATACCCAAAAAGCCATATCTTTTTTGATTGTCTCATTATACTGTATTCTTTGGTCTCCCTCTTTCCTGTTTAGTATTACCAACCATCCACAAAAAAGAGAATGAGAGAGTCGTAGACAGCTAGCGGCTACGAATGTACAAGTGATCTTCTATGAATAAGGAATAATAACAGCACAAGCTGGCCCATTTGACGCAGACAGCTAGCGGCTACGAATGGCATGCTAGAATAACCTAACAGAAAATGGTTTTCAAGTACAAAGTCTTATGAGATATTCCAGAGGAACTTATTATCTCAAAGTTTGAGCAACCACAAGTTCGGCTATGTTCTTTGAAAGAAAACAATCAGAAGCGCCATTCATTACCTCAGTAACCAGCATACTAAAAAAAAATATTCAAATATGACAAAAATATCTTCCAAAAGAGTTCCAAAAGAACTTGTCATTGAATTGAATCACATAGACGAAAATGAATAACTCAGACCTCTGGATATCCTCCTTGAGCAACAAAGTTAACCTCAGATAGATTTTGAAGGACCTGCATTGATTGCTTCAGCACTGGTGGTGTGAGAAAATCGGTGTGCAAAACTTCTTTCCTTAATGATACTCTTTCTGCCTAAGAACCGCACAGTGGTTGTTGCATACCCCAGATTGATGAAATTTAGAAGAAACACTACTTAATGCAAGGGGGTGTAAACAAACCATTGCAAGGATGTGAATTTGTAGTTGAAAGTCTAAAGCAATAGGCAAGTATGTACCATTTCAATGACACACTTAACATCTTCAATTGTTTCCTTGTCACCTACTCCTTCCAATGAAATTCATATATGCTCCTTCACAGCTTGCGCTACCTGGCATAGAGTCCTTGACGAGGAAATTGCATGCTCCCATTGCAGCTGTAGCTGGTGGTCGCAAACCAATCCTAAAATCCATAACATAAACAAAAATATCACTATTCGTATGCAGACATCAAAAGTTCTCCACAAAAGAAAATTGTACCAAAGGTTTTCACAAAAAAGATACACCAAAAGAAACAAAACCAGCATAACAGTAAAATCAAATAATATCGTTCTCAAAAGTTCTCCAAGCAACAAAGCCATATCACATAGATCTACAAGCCAACCCCAGAAACAACCAAATGGCAAGATAATAACTTTGTTCATTTGCACCTTAAACCCAACCTCCATTTAAAAAAAAACCGGAAGATAAAAATGAAACAACACAAATAGATTTGTAAATTTAACTTTGATGTGTGCCACAAGGTTTAAGAAACCACTAGCTACATTTGTTCAAGCAAGTCGTAATATTCAAACTAAAAGATCAATCACTACGCAGAAGATAAATAAATAAATGAAGAATACAACATGAAGTATACCTGAGAACCAACTTTATGAGCCGACTGGGACTCAAGAGCAGAAGGCACAAGGACACATGACCAGGCCACTTCTCATTAACCTTAAACAATGTCTGATAATCCTCAGCAATCACAAGCACTTTCTCATGATGCTTCTGCCTAACAATACTAATCAACCAGTTATTCAAGAAACGCAAATAAGACTCACTTACAGACAAACTATAACCGAATTGTTCTTCGCCACAAAGGCAGCAGCTTGAGAAAGCGAATAATCTTTCCATTTGGATCGAGACAGCTCAAAAGGCTAACAAAGAGACCCTTTCGAATTTGGATCCACGGGAAGCGCCGAGAATAATGAGGAATGAGATGAGGAGGAGGAGAGTTGTCCGGGTGAAAAAGAGGTGGGCTTTTGGGGATTGTGGAAGATCGAGGGGAGAGGGGATATGGGTCTGTGAGAACGCTGTTGAGTGGCCTTTGGTTTAGAAAAGATGACATTTTTCTTGGTTTGCAGAAGGGATTGACGCACTCTTGGATCAAAGAGGGAGAGGATTGAATCTGTAGAATGGATTTCTGAGTGATGTAGAACAGTGGAAGGAATCTCAGGGAAAGGATGAGAATTAAGGGATCTTAATTGGAAACTGGAAAATTGGGGGTTTTGGAGAAAAACATAAAAAAAAAAGGACAATCTAAAATATTTGGAAACCATATAAAGACAATTATTCAAATATTGTATTTAAATTGTTTAATTTGAATATTGTGACTCAAAAGATTAATAAATTGAATTATCAATAGAGTAATATAAAATATTCATTAGATTACTCAATATAATCATTGTACCATACGATTATATTAAAGACAGCCCCTGGTTTTTAACTTATAAGAAAATATAAAATTAAAATTAAACAGAAAAACAGCTGGCTCAATGGCTCATATATATTAAAATATCTGATAAGTTTAACAGTATTTTATAATATCTTTTACTTTAGCAGAATGACATATGAATTACTATACAATTTGCTTTATATGTCAATCGTGTAAGCACGTAAATGAAGATTAAATCGAGTAATACTTTTACATAAATGTCTCATAGTCCAACTATGTCTTATATTCTATTGTTTTAATGTGAATATGTCACCGAAAAAGTTTTCCCAACTCAATTTCTATCACATGTAGTCGTATGAAATTTTGTTATATATATTAAATATGAAAAATTGAACACACATGGCATAGTCTTTTCTAGTCTATTCAAAGAGATTCTACCACATATATTTCAAAGAAGAGATTGTATATACATGTTCCCATCTTATGCTTATACTATGTAGTAATTATACTTATAGTACACAAGTGTATATACTTGCTCCCATTTTGTTATTTGTTATATATACTCATATGAGTTTTGTATAGCAATGGACTTATATAACTAAACAAGTCTATGCGTATATATTTCTTATAGATTTATAAGTATATATAACTATATAAATATATGGCTATACATAAGTATACAAGTATATCTCCTATGCAACTACCTAGTTGTTATAAGGTAACATATATACGTATGTACTCAGAGGATTATAAAAAATTATATACTTATATACTTGTGCTTGTATGCAATCTACAAGTATATGTACCTATGTTTGTCATAGGGTAAGATATGTAATATGCACTTATAGGATTATATATACTTATATAGTTATATGCTTGTGCTTATATATAATATACAAGTATATATACTTATACTCATATATAACGTAACATATATACTTATATATAGAGGCTCATATATACATGTATGCTTATATACTTGTGTACATATAGGATTATATAAACTTGTATGCTTACATACTTGGTGATTACAATCATGATTGCCGTCCTTTGATTTGCATAATATCCACTAACGAGATTAATAGAATAATCTTTAATGACAATATTTAAAAATATTCTATACTTATTCCTATTTTGTTGCTTATTATATATACTCATATGTGGTTTGTATAGCATTGGACTAATACACACACACACACATACATACATACATGAAATTGTATACTTATATACTTGTGAATGTATGTAATATACAAGTATATATACTTATGTTTGTTATATGGAAAAATATGTACTTGTGCACTTATAGGATTATGTAGACTTATATAGTTATGTACATGTACCTATACCCTTTTATTTAAAGAATATCATCCAATGAGATTGATAGAATAATCTTTAATAAATATATTTAAGATTTTGCAACCATATTTGATAACGATTTCGAGACACACAAAACGGTCGCAAAGTTGCGACCGTTTTTTGATAACGATTGCAAGTTTGCTACCATTTTTGAGGCAGTCACAAAGTTGTGATCATTTTTTAGATGAAAGCAAACACATTCACTAAGTTGCAACCGTATTTGATAACAGTCATAAATTCGCGATCGTTTTTTAGATGGAGCAAAACCAGTCGCTAAATTACGGTCGTTTTTTGTAACAGTTGAAAATTTCCGACTGTTTTTGAGATAGCCGCAAACTTGCGACCGGTTCTGAGACGGTCGCAAAAACAGTCGCTAATTTGCGACTGTTCTTGATAACGGTTGCAAATTCGCAACCGCTTCTTGAAACAGTTACAAAGTTGCAATCTTTTTTAAGATGGAAGCAAAAACGGTCGCTGATTTGCGACCGTAGTTGATAACAGTTGCAAATTTGCGACCGTTTTTGAGACAGAGCAAAATCGGTCACTAAATTACGACTGTTTCTAATAACGGTTGCAAATTTTGCGACCGTTTTTAAGCTGGTCACAAATTTGCAACCGGTTTCGGGACAATCATAAAAACAGTCGCTATGTTATGACCATTTTTGATAACGGTCGTAAATTTGAGACCGTTTTTGAGACGGTCGCAAAGTTGTGATCGTCTTTGAGACGGACGAAAAAACAGTCACTAAGTTGCGACCGTTTTTAAAAATAGTCGCAAATTTACGACCGTTTTTTAGACGGACGCAAATTTGTGACCGTTTTTGGAACAGTCACAAAAACGGTTGCTAAGTTGCAAAAATTGCGACTGCCTTTCTAAGCGGTCACAAATTAGTGACCGCATATAAAATGGTCGCTAAATGCAGTCGGTAAATGAATGATTTCTTGTAGTGTTGATTGATATGCCGACAGACACAAGGAAGATCAACAGTCTTGAGAGCTTTGCAACATGATTGAGAAGGAGTGATTCTTGGGCCTGATTTTTGAACATATTTAGAACATTCTTGGATTAGCCCTTGTAGATCACCTTGGCATTGTGCTAAAGCCACCTTCTTGTGAAACATCAAAGTGCAAGAGTACATTGAGAGAATTAAAACCATTAAATGCACTCGATGAACCGCCATTGTTCGATGCTATTTGTAACTGAACTTCCCAGTTGTTTCTGATGAAGAATGGTATTGTTTCAGCACTATTTATATAGAAAATATGGCATTGCTTTCCTTGTTTTGTTGATTTTTTTTTTTTTTGGTGCTGTCATGTTGTCTTTGTGATTACATGTGAAGTTAGAAATGAAATACTCGTGGGTTTCTTGTGTAACTGCAGATTTTTTCTGAGTTAAAGTGGAGCTTGCCAGCCACACCTGGGGATAGCTCAATTAGTATTCGAGTTGAAATTTAATCTAAAAAGTCAAGACTTCGAATCCAAAGACACGCATAGTATGGGTGTTTCGCTGCTGTTAGGCCGAAGGCCTGGTTTGTGAGAGGACACTTTGTGTGAGTCACTGCGTAAGTCCTCACCCAACTTAGAAGACCGTTGGGCTCCTGATTTGCATCATCCACAATACTACTTCGGGCTAGGGTGGTGGAAACCCTTAGGGCAGGTATGACCTTTGCTCCAAAGTGAAGCTTGTCATCTTTTGCAAGTACACTTTTAGTTGCTTATAAAGGAAAGAAAGATAAAACGCGGAAGGCAAATGCATGATGCGTCTTTTTTATAAAGTAAAAGAAGATATTTCAGTTCCTCCTAGTTATTTAGTTTCAAAATACTGTTTACTTTATATTAAAATTTGGCAAATTATGTCTAATTGTAAACTAAATTTTGTGAACAATCGGCAAAAAAATACATGCATTAGTAATTGTGAACAAGTATAACAACTTCATGTGGATGTGTGACTGTATTACAACACGATTACTTAACTTAAAATACAAATTCATCTTAGAAAAGGTAACGTTGGCCGATTCCAACCTCTACGAAAAAGTTATAGTGCAAAAATACAGTATTCAATGTGGTTCTGTGAATTATATTTATGCGATTATTTGCCTCAAATGAAATTCCAATGAGAGAGAATGAAGTATGGTGTAGAAATCAACAAGGTAATCAACATTTTAGTTTTAGCATGATTTTGTAATACACTTCATATACATAATGATTTCACATCATACCGAATCATACCGCTTTTCATCTGTAACGCCCGAAAACTTGGTTTCACGTTATATTGTCGTTTTTATGTGTAACGTCTTAGAGTTTGATATCTCTTTTCATCTGTAACGTTTAACAACTTGATCATTTTTCATCTGTAACGCTCGGAAATTAGGCTTCGCATTAATTATATCATTCTTTTTCGAGTTCGTCCTCAGTGATCCTTAACCAAATTCATATCAACTTCTTAAGACAATACTTATATATCATATTTTGGTTTAGTCTCCGTCAGTGTGGGATGGGATGTTATACTTCCCTTAAATAGAATAGTATCCTCATTGAGCTCGGATGAGATCTTCTCACCGCGCGGTGAGTCACCGCACACTCCATCACGCGACACTTGGCAACAGAGGTGATGAGGAGATCTGAACCCCATTGAACCCAGACATGATGAGTCCATCAAACCTTTCAATCCATGTGACATTCAGTTATGATAGTATCGTGTAACGCTCCATAAATTGATGTTACGTGTTAACTTTGTTAAGATATGTTTTGTTTTTGATGATTTGCACAAGGTTGGCACTTTGAAAATCAGATTAGGCGCTTCATGTTGTGTGTTTGAAGTCAGTGTACTTCGAACACCCACTTCAGGCGCTTAATGTACCTTGGTGGAGTCCAGTACACTTCGAACGCCTGCATTAGGCGTTTTATGTGAAGTGTCTGGATGTGCGTACACTTCGAACGCCTAGATTAGGCGCATGTGAAGTGTATGAAAGTCAGGACACTTCGAACGCCTACATTAGGCGCTTCATGTGTACTGATGAAAAGTGCGAACACTTCGAACGCCTACATTAGGCGCTTCAAGCGTTTCACCAAGTCAAAAGTACTTTTCTCTGAATGGACACGCTCTCCCAAAGTCCTTTTCTGAGAAAATGTCAGTTTCAGTTTGAACAAGCATGAAGTGCTACATTAGGCGCTTCATGTGACTTCGAACGCCTTCAGTTGCCAACATAAGGCGCTTAATGTGACTTCGAACGACTGTTCTCTTTCACATTAAGCGCTCAAAGTTACATCGAACGCCTATACACTAGACACATTAGGCGCTTCATGTGACCAACGGTTCAAAAGTCCTTGAGCTTCATTTTCTAACCAGTTGACTCTTTGTACCCTCTTCTTTTAGTGTTATTTTCACAGGTTTTCTCTCACACCCAGTGTTGCATGTTTTCCATTCTTGGCCATGGTTCTGGATCTTCTCCAAAAAGTTTTGCTACATGCCAAGAGAAGATCTCCAAGAATGATAAGGTACCATCACAAGCTGCCAAAACCCATTATTGACTGTGCAGAGGCTTTCAAACGGGAAGATTTTTGAAGGTTGATAAAACAAGAGTTTCCTCCATTTTTCTTCTAAAACTTTCTATTTTGCAAGCTCTCAAATTCTCTCAAGCTCAAGCTCTCAAAATACTTGTAATCTTTGTATATTTTTACTTTATTGTTGAGAGTGATTATTGTAAGAAGAAGAAGAGTCTTCTTCTTGGTGAGATTATATTGTGAGAGATTGGGTAGATTGTTGGTCAAGGAGCAAGGGTGCTTCTTGTTTAAGATTTCTAGACTTTGAAGGGTTAGTTGATAGTGTGTGGTGCACTATTCTCCCTACAAGATTTCTTTGAGGGCAAAGAAGATCTTTGGAGGCTAAACTTCAAATGGTTAGACTTCTTGGTTGTGGTCTAGGCAAGGTGCCTAGTTTTTCTATTTTCTGGATTTTGTTCTTGATTGTTGTTTCCCCCAAAAGAAATAACAATCCCCATTTCAAAATCCTTCTTGTGAAACATCAAGAAGGTAGAGGAGTAGAGTCATTTGACTTGAACCTCTATACATACTTGTGTTCTTTATTTTCTTGCAAGTCTTTATTCCTTCTAAAGAACACACCCAAGTATTGGTTGCACTTCAAAACGAAAAATAGCCATAAAATATCCATACTTGGTGAACACACTATTCAACCCCCACCCTTCTAGTGTGTTCTAAGGGACCTAACAATTGGTATCATAGCCTCATCTTGCTTATTTGAGTCCAAATACAAGATTTGATCTTCATAGTATGGATCCCTTCAGATTTGTTGATGCAAGTTCTCCAAGTAGTGATGCTTCTAGAAGAAGAAGACAAGAGTCACTACTCGCTTCTATCTCAAGTGTACAGGTCAAAGTACCCACGATTGACCATGTGAGCTTCCCGAAAGACAAGAAAGCTTTCTACCTAAAGAAGAAGGCTCTACAAGAAGAAATAGCTCATTGGGAATGCTTATGGTCTGGATCCGAAAGCGATAGCGATGACCATGAGAATCTAACTCTCACGGAGATCAGTGATGATGATCTCAACAAGGAGTTTTATTCTCTTATGGACATCAAAGACGACATGGAGGTATGCACTACATCCTCACATTATAGATTAATAGATGAAAGAGATGACTTAGTGCAGGAAATTGACTTCTTAGAACTAAAATACACTCGTGTCAAAAAGGAATTTAAAGCATGTATATACGAATACAATGACACTATAGAAAATCATATTGCATTACAACTTGAGTATGATATTTTGTTAACAATGCATATGATAGCACTAGAAGAGAAGCATGATTTGATGAAATCATGCATCTCTCATAAAACAATTGAGAATAAGAATTCTCAAAAGAAAAGTGCAAATAAAACTAAGGTAGTCAAAGATGCATCCTCACCTAGTATGAAACCTAAGGTTAAATCTAGTGTTTTGTATGCATCTAAAAAGGGAAAAGCAAATGAACAAGCATCACACTTCAAGGAGTCTCAAGCTCCCTTGAAGAAGCAAAGGCACACGCCTAAAAGCAAGGCAAAGCAAACCAAGGTGCCTAAGTCTTGTGTTGAGCCCGTGAAAAATAATCCTTCTGTGATGCCAAAGAAAGTTGTCCCTAAACGGGAATCACGGAACGAGTCAACACACAAGCATGATAATAATCATTATCCACACAAACACATTCCTACATGCTTTCTTTGCAATAAAAAAGGTCATGTAGAAAGCATGTGCAGAACTAAAAACGATAAAAATTCTTATTCACACAAACATATACCTACATGTTTTTATTGTAATAAAAAGGGTCATATTGAAAGAGTGTGTAGAGCTAAAAACAATCAACATTCTTATACACACAAACACATTCCCACATGTTTTTATTGCAATAGAAAGGGCCATGTAGAGAGAGTGTGTAGAGTCAAAAATAATAAGAGTCTTGTGTGGGTGCCAAAAGGCGAAGTGAAGGTAACTAACCTTCAAGGACCCAAAACAAAAAGGGTACCACTTTCATATGGTTCTTTTGTAGGCCCTAGCACTCAATGGAGAAAGCGAAGACAAGATGGTCAAATGGGTCGTGGACAGTGGGTGTTCCAACCATATGACGGAAGACAAACGTCTCTTCCATAGACTCACTATGCAAGACGGAGGAGTTGTCCACTTTGGCGGTAGCAAATGCCAAATCAAAGGACATGGTATTGTGGGTAACGATTCCTTCTCTCTTAGTGATGTCTTATATGTTGTAGGTCTTAAGTTTAACTTGATGAGTGTCAGTCAACTTTGTGATGCTAACTATGAGGTAACGTTTTTGAAAACAAAGTGTGTTGTGAAAAAGGAAGAAAAGATCTTATTTGAGGCTTTGCGTTTCAAAAATATTTACAAACTTAGCATCAATGATTTGGTTCTCAAAATGTATCTTGTCTAGTTGCTAAAAATGATTTGACGCAACTATGGCATAGACGTCTCGGACATGTATGTTTCAAAACATTTAAATTTATTTGCGAAAATGATAAAGTCCGAGGCCTTCCAAAAATGAGTTTCGAAAACCATGACTTATGTGACACTTGTCAAAAGGCAAAGCTTGTGAAAACAAGCTTCAAACCCAAGACAACTATTTCCACCTCCAAGCCCCTACAATTGCTTCATATGGATTTGTATGGGGATGTTGGAACAAGAAGCTTGGGTGGTAAATATTATACCTCCGTGGTAGTAGATGACTACACTCGTTATACGTGGGTGATGTTTCTAGCTAAGAAAAGTGATGCATGTAGTGAGTTTATAAGTCTAAGTAAACGATTGGAAAATCATGTGGGTGACACCATTAAAACCATCCGTAGTGATCGTGGTGGTGAGTTCGATGATGATTTCGAAAGGTTTTGTGTATCCAAAGGATACTCTCATGACCTTTCGGCACCTAGAACTCCTCAACAAAATGGTGTGGCCGAACGAAAGAATAGAACTCTACAAGAAATGTGTAGAGCAATGTTGAATGAGTTCGGTTTGCCTAAGTATTTTTGGGCCGAAACGGTAAATGCCGCTTGCCATGTGATCAATCGTGTCTATTTGAGACCATACCTAAATGTGACACCCTATGAGCTTTGGAATGGAAAAGTTCCCAACATTGGGTATTTTAAAGTCTTTGGTTGCAAGTGTTTTATACTTAATACCAAAGATACTTTGGACAAACTTGACCTCAAAGCGGATGAAGGTATCTTTTTAAGTTATGCCTCAAATAGTAAAGCATTTCGTGTTTTCAACAAAAGGAGTCAAAGGGTGGAAGAATCAATCCATGTTAAGTTTAATGAGTCACTTAGTGATGAACCTAAACTTAATGAGGATTGTGAAGAGGATGAAGATGTGACTCCTCAAGAAGAGATTCTTGAGGATGTTCCTATGGTTGCTCCTCAACGAGAGATCGTTGATGATCCTCCAAATGGAAATATCTTCATTGATTTGAGAGTTGAACCTCTTGAAGGTACTCCTCCACCTTGTGTGAATGAACTTAGTGAGTCAAGTAGAAATATTTCTCATACTCGTGTTGATATACAAAATGTAGAAAATGCATCACACATTCCGGAACATGAGGTTCATGTTGATAATGAAGGTTCATCTCTTCCGGAACATGATCAAGAGGAAGTTGGAGGTGATGTCTCCAATCTTCCTAGATCATTTAAGCACAAAAGTTCTCACCCTCAAGAGTTAGTCATAGGTGATTTAAATAGAGGTATCATCACACGAAGGCAATATAGAGAGAATGCATTTGTCTCTCTTATAGAGCCTAAAAATATTAAAGATGCACTTCTTGATGAAAATTGGATCTTGGCTATGCAAGAAGAATTAAACCAATTTGAAAGAAGTGATGTTTGGGAGTTAGTTCCCAAACCACACGATCATCCTATTATTGGTACGAAATGGGTTTTTCGTAACAAGATGGATGATCAAGGTAATGTCACTAGAAACAAGGCTAGGTTAGTTGGTCAAAGATACCGTCAAGAAGAATGTATTGATTTTGATGAGACATTTGCACCCGTAGCACGGCTTGAAGCTATTAGGATGTTGTTGGCATATGCTTGTTATAGGGATTTTAAACTTTACCAAATGGATGTTAAATCCGCCTTCTTGAATGGTGTTATTCAAGAGGAAGTGTATGTTGCACAACCTCCCGGGTTTGAATGTCATGATTCACCACATCATGTCTTCAAACTTAAAAAGGCTCTTTACGGCCTCAAACAAGCTCCAAGAGCTTGGTACGAGAGGTTAAGTACTTTTCTTCTTAATAATGGGTTTTCAAGAGGTAAAGTTGACACTACTTTGTTCATAAAAGAACAAGGTAGAAATCATTTAATTGTTCAAGTATATGTTGATGATATTATTTTTGGTGCTACTAACAATTGTCTTTGTGAGCAATTTGCTAGTCTTATGCAAGGTGAGTTCGAGATGAGCATGATGGACGAACTAAATTATTTCCTTGGATTGCAAATCAAGCAAACCGAAGATGGCGTGTACATTTCCCAAACCAAATACACAAGAGATTTGCTCAAAAAGTACAATTTTGGTGAAGGAAGAGAGGTGAACACTCCTATGAGCACAAGTGCAAAGCTTGACAAGGATGAAAAGGGAAAGCATGTCGAGGTAACCTTGTATCGTGGCATTATAGGTAGTCTACTTTATTTAACAGCTAGTAGACCCGATATTCTATATGCAGTATGTTTATGTGCTAGATTTCAAAGTGATCCTAAGGAGATGCATTTTATTGCGGTAAAACGCATTCTCAGATACCTTAGAAGTACTTTGAAATTTGGTTTATTTTATCCTAAGAATGCATGTTTTGATTTAAGAGGTTATTGTGACTCCGATTATGCGGGGAGTCTAGTTGATAGGAAGAGCACCTCCGGAACTTGTCAGTTCCTCGGAGATTGTCTCGTTTCTTGGTTCTCCAAGAAACAAAACAGTGTGTCTCTTTCTACGGCGGAATCCGAATATGTGTCGGCTGCCTCATGTTGTGCACAATTATTATGGATGACAAATACGTTAAATGATTATAACATTCACTTCTCAAAGGTGCCAATTTTGTGTGATAACACGTCCGCCATTAATATTGCACAAAATCATGTCCAACATAGTCGGACCAAGCACATCGAAGTGAGGTATCATTTCATCCGTGACTGTGTACAAAAGAACTTGGTAAGTGTGGAATTCGTTCCTACACGAGACCAATTAGCGGACATTTTCACGAAACCCTTACCTAGTGATGTCTTTGTATCTATAAGAAGTAGGTTGGGGT
The DNA here is from genome assembly GCA_036186865.1 of Eustoma russellianum. Lineage (NCBI taxonomy): Eukaryota > Viridiplantae > Streptophyta > Magnoliopsida > Gentianales > Gentianaceae > Eustoma > Eustoma russellianum. The sequence continues at coordinate 40,131,971 of AP025043.1, forward strand.
TGCTCAATATGGGTTGATAAAAGCATATTGAGTTTTGAGCACGAAAATTTCAAAAAATTTCAAAGTCAGTGCACATAAAGCGCTTCATCACACTTGCTTCAGGCGTTCGATGTCACATCAAGCGCCTGATGTCAAGGATGTCACTCGTTCGAAGTGACATCAGGCGCTTTATGTCCCTTTACAAAGGCGTCCGATGTAGGATTAAGAGCTTTATCTAAGCTTGTTCACTCGTTCAAAGTGACATTAAGCGCTCAATCTGCATCTCCACAACCGTTCAATGTGACTTTAAGCGCTTTATCTTCTTTTGTGAAGTCGTTCGAAGTAACTTTAGGCGCTTCAACCCTAAATCTTCACTGTCGTGTCCGCCGTCTCTTTAGTTTTCGCGCCTTTCAATCATTATTAACTCCTACCGCCATTACCTCCTTTCCCTCTTTCCCACGTTCTCACACCTCCCATCTCTTCATCTTCCCAACAATTCATTTCCTCTTCCACCTTCCCCACTCACTCATCTCCATTAACTTCCATTACCTCTTCATCTTCTTTATTCCCTTTATAATCTCTCTCTTTTTCTCTCAACTTCCATCTTCATCAACACTTCCTATCTCCTAGATTTTTTTTTCGGATCCTCTTAATCTCCCTACTCCAATGGCCTCGGCTGGACCCTCAAAACGCCCTCGCAGTCACAAGCGAAAGCAAACCGCCGGAGTTGTTGAACCTCAACAACTCATCTCCATTCGTGAAAATCTCTCCAAGGAAAATTTTCCTTGGTTAAAGAAATTCGATCCAGAGATTACCACACCACCTCGTCACACCGGAAAAGGAGTACATATTTCCTTGTACTCCAACATGCTCTTTGAAGAATGGCACACCAACAACCGTCATATTGTTCCACTCAAGCTCTTGAGTCTCAGTGATTTGTCCGAGACTCATATGGGTCAAATTGTGTCTTTGCTCGAGTATCAAGGTTGGACCTCTCTCTGGTCTAGACTTGATATGCAGAGTTTCTCCCGGGAACACACCCGGTTGTTTTATGCCAATACTCCACAGTCTGATTCTCACTCCTTCTTGCTAAACACTGTTATTGATGGTACGCCCCTCAGCTTTTCTATTCCCGAAATCTGTGATGTCCTCAGGATAAGAAACGAAGGGCTAAGTGACTTTTCCGTATTTGACTAGAGCAGTAAATATGGAATACCTGAACAAGATATAAAGTTTAATCTGGGATTCTTTCCTTCTCGAAAGACTCAGAACATGGCTCTCATGGATCGCATCTTGTTAGCCATTGTCACTTACTGTGTAAATGGTAAGTCGACAAGAAATCCAAGCAACATGGATTTCTACGTCACTTACCGCATCAAACATGAAACCCATCTAAATTTTGCCTGGATTATGATTGAAGTCATGTTTGCTGCTCTTCGGAAAACTTCCAAGGCCTTACCTTTTGCCAATCTCATCACCATTCTTCTCAAGTCAAAAGGTATTGTCATTCCTGAGAATGAACTCACCTCGGTGGCAAATACAGACTACTACAGCAATTACAATATTGCCCAAGCCATCGACTCCCAAAAACGAAAAGCCACTGCAATTCCCGGTCTTGATGATGAGGCAGAAGCAGCGCCTCAGGAAGATGTTGAATCAAGCACCGTGGCACAGCTGCGTGCCCAAATTCAATCTTTGGAACAATCTGTTCAGCAGCTTCAACTCAGAGATGCGCGTCATGAATATCGCGCAAATGTTCTCAAGGCAGCTCTCCTCCGTGAATTCCCTTGGGCCTACTTTCCTCCTAATTTTGATGATTTAGGGGGAGAACCTACTGGAGATGCTGCTGGTGCCGGAGATACTGCTGGAGTTGGTGCTGATGGAAGTGGGCAGGCTGGTCAGCAAACAGGTGGGTTTGCAGAGTTTGCATCAAGCCGTTTCAGTTTTGGTGATTTGCAGCATCCTGGTGGAAGTGGTGGTGGTCTGTAGTATTCTTTTACTATTTCTGATGGATTAACATGATCATTTGATTACTTGCAACCTTATTTATCCTTCCCCTATGTCATTAGTTTTATGTTGATATATGAACATTGTTTGCAGCATTTTTTGCGGAGTTTTTTTGTTATCTTCGTAGTTGTATTTGTTGCACTTTGTGAGGGGGAGCATGTGTTTAGGGGGAGTCAATTTAAAATAACGCACGTTGTGAAATCATCAAAAAGAGGGAGAATGTTAAGATATGTTTTGGTTTTGATGATTTGCACAAGGTTGGCACTTTGAAAATCAGATTAGGCGCTTCATGTTGTGTGTTTGAAGTCAGTGTACTTCGAACACCCACTTCAGGCGCTTAATGTACCTTGGTGGAGTCCAGTACACTTCGAACGCCTGCATTAGGCGCTTTATGTGAAGTGTCTGGATGTGCGTACACTTCGAACGCCTAGATTAGGCGCTTCATGTGAAGTGTATGAAAGTCAGGACACTTCGAACGCCTACATTAGGCGCTTCATGTGTCCTGATGAAAAGTGCGAACACTTCGAACGCCTACATTAGGCGCTTCAAGCGTTTCACCAAGTCAAAAGTACTTTTCTCTGAATGGACACGCTCTCCCAAAGTCCTTTTCTGAGAAAATGTCAGTTTCAGTTTGAACAAGCATGAAGTGCTACATTAGGCACTTCATGTGACTTCGAACGCCTTCAGTTGCCAACATAAGGCGCTTAATGTGACTTCGAACGACTGTTCTCTTTCACATTAAGCGCTCAAAGTTACATCGAACGCCTATACACTAGACACATTAGGCGCTTCATGTGACCAACGGTTCAAAAGTCCTTGAGCTTCATTTTCTAACCAGTTGACTCTTTGTACCCTCTTCTTTTAGTGTTATTTTCACAGGTTTTCTCTCACACCCAGTGTTGCATGTTTTCCATTCTTGGCCATGGTTCTGGATCTTCTCCAAAAAGTTTTGCTACATGCCAAGAGAAGATCTCCAAGAATGATAAGGTACCATCACAAGCTGCCAAAACCCATTATTGACTGTGCAGAGGCTTTCAAACGGGAAGATTTTTGAAGGTTGATAAAACAAGAGTTTCCTCCATTTTTCTTCTAAAACTTTCTATTTTGCAAGCTCTCAAATTCTCTCAAGCTCAAGCTCTCAAAATACTTGTAATCTTTGTATATTTTTACTTTATTGTTGAGAGTGATTATTGTAAGAAGAAGAAGAGTCTTCTTCTTGGTGAGATTATATTGTGAGAGATTGGGTAGATTGTTGGTCAAGGAGCAAGGGGTGCTTCTTGTTTAAGATTTCTAGACTTTGAAAGGTTAGTTGATAGTGTGTGGTGTACTATTCTCCCTACAAGATTTCTTTGAAGGCAAAGAAGATCTTTGGAGGCTAAACTTCAAAGGGTTAGACTTCTTGGTTGTGGTCTAGGCAATGTGCCTAGTTTTTCTATTTTCTGGATTTTGTTTTTGATTGTTGTTTCCCCCAAAAGAAATAACAATCCTCATTTCAAAATTCTTCTTGTGAAACATCAAGAAGGTAGAGGAGTAGAGTCATTTGACTTGAACCTCTATACATACTTGTGTTAAACTTTACCAAATGGATGTTAAATCTCCACTCATAACCACGCGACACGTGGCAGCATGGTGAGGTGGTGAGGCTAGATACGGGTGACCCTCATCTAGCCTCACCATCCCCCCTTGATGCCACGTGTCGTGTGGTGACTTATGGGGGGAGGAAAAATAGGTGAGGGGATCCTATCTCACGTTAACGGCCGGCAGATTCGTGTTATTATCTTATTGAAGAGTGTCTTTTTTTTCTTTTTCTTTTTTGGCATTCATAAAGCCAAATAACAGCCTCATGTTAATCTTGTCTAATATTAATAGACCTTAAGCAATGGGCATCCATATTTCGTAAATAATCCACGTAAAATTTAAGGTAAATTAAGTGTCACTACACATTGTTGGATCGAAAGTGTATCAGATTTCACCCAAAAAAAATATTTGCCGCGAAATACACTTTTACTGTTTTTTCTGAAAATAGATTTCCTTCTTCCCTGTGTATTTCAGTATCGATTTTGGCAATTTAGCAGGTGTGTTTTCCGATCAGAGATTGAATTTGGAACCACCGCAATAATGAATATAATATAATAAAATTATTATTTCGATGATTAAATAGAGATAACTAGATTTGAAACTTGCACGATACAAAGACAAATATAGCGTAATAAAATCACTATTTCAATGGATAGATGGCATGATCGAGATACTGATGCAAGATTTGACTGTTTTTTGTGTATCTACACACCGCGATCCCAGTATATGCAAGTTTGAATTTTTTTGGAAGTGTAAAATTTGAATTGTTACACTCCGGATCACGATGTTATCCTGGTGTAATATACACCGAGATCCTGATGTGTATTGACAAAACGTTTTTACAAAAATTACTACGCGTCATTTGTAATATAAAAGTAATATTGTCTTTGTTCAAGAATAAATAAGGCACAAAGCAAATTCTGACCAGAAAATGTAATATTAACGTCTCCCTATAAAGTTTACAAATAATTTTACATAATTATTAGACATTTTAATAATTATTTCTTATTAAATGAAAAGGCTAACTTCCTGCTTTAAATAAACTGGCCTAACGATATGATAATCTTCCATCCTGGATGTTATAGGATGTTAATAATTACTTAATCACATCAAAGCTATTCGATAGCGGATGGGATTCCCTCAACACCGATACCTTCTGCTAACCCTCTTTATTCAGTCTTACTATCTCCTACTGTCATGTTCTTCATACATTTTGCTAACATTCCTTATCAAGTCTCATCATCTCTTACTGTCACGTGTTAATATATGATTTCTCACCGTCCGAACTCCAGACTGATACAATAGTCAAGGATATATTATATCGAAAACCTAAATATAAAAACCGAACTAATACTCCACCATGTTCATAACCGGTCTTCTCGTGGGTTGATTCACGAGGCCAGATTCAATAACTATGACTAGCGGGTAATATCTCATACCCTAACGATAGCTTTTGCTGTCGTTGAATATGTGGTGTTAATACAGTTTCAAAACACATAATGTATCTTTCCCCCATATATTATTGGACGCGAGCTTTAGCTGCAGGCATTAGAAAAACTAGTGTTGAAATTAGCATTCCTAACCATATAATATAAACCCATTGCAACTTGTGCCACCCTAAAAAAGATTCCCTTTGGAATACCAAATATGTCTTCACGTTTTGACTTTGAATATACACGTAATACGTTTTGACTTTCGTATTACGTGTATATATATACGTTATGTGTATTTTAATATCGAAAGCATCTTTTATATATTTTTTGAATTCCCTCTCTAATACACTAGCACATCATATCTCTATTATTGTCATTTATGCATATACGCATAGAGTCGAGGGTCTCACTGGAAGCCGACTCTCTATCCCTAGGGATAGAGGTATTGTCTGCCTACCATTTACCCTCCCCAGACCCTAACGATAGCTTTTGGTGTCGTTGGGATATACTGGGTACGGATGATGATGATGTTGTTTTGACTTTGAAAATATGAAAACAGAAATGGAAGCAATTCTTCTTTCTCCACTAAAACTTGCCTTACAAGAAGAATATACTAGTTATCACTATTTGTCACTAAGACTAGGAGGCTTTTGAGATAGAAGCCAAACTATCATTTACAAAATTATGCATCTTAAATACCAGTGACTAATATTCTACCAAAACATTCATGAAGAAACTACTCTGCTCCCTCTGAATGATACATTACTCAGTTAACCGTTAAAAATGTGAACGTTTTATGATCTTCTACCTAAAAATAACAAAGAACCAACAGCTTCTTCTTCCTTAAGTCTGGATCGACTTCTACGCGCCCGGATGCATCTGTACAACACTAGCCTAGAATGTGCCATACACATCATCTCTTTGAAAACAAAACTAAGATCACCATGGACATAGAAACTACCACCTTGAACCCTGCTGTTTCCCAGAAATTTGGCTTATCATCGTTTGCTGATCCAGTTCCAGCGGCTTTGGTTGCCAACTGATTCTTCAGTTCTTTGATAGCTTTGTCGCGGTGCTCTCCCATCTGTATTGTAGAAAAGATGTATCATCAGAACCTAATGTCAGAAGGATTGTGTTTGATCAAAATAACTACTACAAACAAGAGGTACTCTCTTGCCTCTATTTTTGTACAAACTTCCATTTTCGATGAAGTACACACTCTTCCTTTACTTTGGAATATGATGGAATAAAACAAAACGGCTCACTAAATTCGCTGCGTTTCTTATAGTGATGTAACAGCTGATCGACACAGCTTGACGCAATTTTCATTATGGGTCATCGGGAAACAATCTCTATGTGTTTCTAGCACATGGGTATGGTTGTGTACATCATCATCATCCATACTCAGTATATCCTTACGACAGCAAAAGATATCGCTAGGGTCCGCTTCAGTGAGACCCCCGACTCTATATGAACCTGCAAACAATACCTCTGTCCCAAGGGTAAGTGGTAGTCAAACAAGACATCTGTCTCAAGGGATAGAGAGTCCGCTTCCAGTGAGACCCCGACTCTATATGTACCTGCATAAATGATATAATAATAGAGACATGATGTGATAGTGTGTTAATGAGTGAATTCATGAAATACAAAATCAATGATCACGTTGGATTTTGTCCAAATGAGTATTCTCTTTTTCCATTGAGGGTGAGGGGAAGGAGGGCGTGCATCCATGGAATTCAAATTTCAGATTGCTATCAAGTATAAGCATTATATCAAGAATCTATGCATGAAATCAATCAAATGAGAAAACATATATTTACCCTTTGAAGCTTGCGAGTCTGAGCACGAGCCTCTTGGAGACAAAATTCTAGTTTCAAAACCCTTTTCTTCAACTCCTGATCAGCTCTGTGCTGCTTCTCTAACTGTTCAAAAATACAGATAAACGTGGAAACATCATCATCAACTCATAACAACATTTTCACAAAAGAATCAAGAAACAGAGAGGCAAAAACCTGGAATTCCAACTCCTTTGTTTTAAGCTTCCAGTAAGCAGACATAGTTTTGATTTCATCCTTCAGTTTGGCTATCTCGTCGTCTTTCGCATCTAAGAGCTTATTCATCTTTTCAAGGTTTCTTGGGGATACCAAATCTAATATCTTCCTAAGTTCAGAATCTTTGTCTACTCCAGTTTTAGCTAATGCTTGCATGATATCTTGCTCGACTCTTAAAACTTCATCTTTCAGATGCTTTTGAGAAAACTCCCTTGCTTGAAGGTCCTTCTGCAGGTGATCTAATTGCTCACTGAGCTTGTTCACCCGAGCTTCGTGTTCTTTCAAAGAGCAATTTTTCTCATCGAGTTCTTTAAGGAAGGACACACATTGCTGTTGGGCTGCCTGGGCAGACGCTGCACCAGAATCTGCAGTAGCTCGAGTGACCGAAAGCTGAGATCTGAGCTCATCTAACTCCTTCAGGTACTGCAACCAAAAAATTTTGTCAGAGTGAGAAAAATACTATAGGGATATTATTTGGAAGAGCAGAGAATCGAGGCCCTCTTCCCCCTCTACATTCACCCCCAGGCAGCACGGAAACCAGGAACTTTTTTAGAATATTTGAAAAACCACAAAAATTACAGGGGAGAGGCAACATTCATGTCAAAGCAAATGCAATGCGACATGTATACCTGAAGAAAAGAAAAGCGCACACGCCCTATGAAGGAATTTTAAAAACAAAAGATCACAAGCAAATGTTACATCTTCCTATTGAGATCTTCCAAGTATGCCATCAGAATCTAACGGAGGGATAAGAGGCATCTTCGCAGGAAACTTTAGATCATAAGGTGATTGTTCGAAAAATAATGCAGATTACACCCCGATTTCCAATCCCAATAGAGTCAATGACACACTCTTTTTTGAATTTGGAATATGATGGAATAAAGCAAAATGACTCACTAAATTAGATGTACTTCTTATATTGACGCAATTTTCATTATGGGTCATTGGGAAACAACCTATGTGTGTTTATAACACATGGGTATTGTTGCGTGCATCCGACCCCTCCATACTCTGCCATAGACAGTAGTCTCTAAGTCAATCGGGTGATATTGTTGTTGTTGTACTGCTGTTCACACACCCAGTAAATAGATAGAGAGCTCAAATTCGCCTAACCAATATCTTGAGCTATTGATCCTTAAACAAACCACCCTTGCAGATGCTGCTTAAGTAGCAGCAAACAGGGAGCCACTTTGTCCCCTCTACTAAAAAGCACCCAACATCCTTAAACACATTTTCATCCGCATGTTTCTCTTACAAACATTGCCCTGAATTTCTTTTCAGACAGAATTCTCCTCAGATAGTAGACAACACCTTATGATTCTAGTAAGGACCATTAGAAAGACAACCCTCAAAAGGCAAAACATCATCGTCCTACATGGAAAGTGAATCCTACGAGCAACAACCGTATGAAAGGACCATGCCTCTGTGTCCCCATATACTGCAACTTTGGGCATCTTCCAAAAAGGGTAAATAGAAGGAACTCACAAGAGACTGGCTTTTGAGAAATTAAAACCACCTATGAGAAAAAACAGGTAAATATCGATTGTTTGACCTTTTGTCGTTACAATTTCCGTGTCCAAACCAAAAACATGATGTCCAAAAATGGCTGAAACAGGATTATATTTTTCCTTTTTTCTTTTTTGAACAATGGATCTACATAAAATTGTCAATCACATTTAATGAAGCCAATCAAAATTCCACAATAGTTGAAGTCTACACTGAGTCTACAAAAAAAACAAACAACAAAGACAAATCAAAAACTTAGTACATCAAAAACACAAAAATGAAAAATACCATTTTTGCGGAAGAAGTCGAAGCCTCAAGCTGCGAGTCTTTTTCCTCTAAAATTTTCTATAACCTGTTCATCTCTTCTTCCATTTGCTTAGCTTTAATTTCCGCTTCCTACAACCCAAAAAAAAAAACCACTTCATAAAATCACAACTGTTTCAAAATTCACAGCACCTAAAAAACACCACCACCAAAATCAAAAATAAAATCTTTCTTTTTTACTTCTTCTTTTGAGTATCATTTTTTACATACCTGACGTGTAAGCGTTGCTTTAGCAAATGACTGCTCCTGAGAAACAAGCCGACCTCGGACTTCCTTCAGCTCCGCAGCGAGCGACACCACGTTTCGCCGGAAACTCTGCTTCTTTTCACTCAGATCATTTAACAAAGGATCTATTTCTCTCTTCTTCTCCATTTCTCTCCCCTCCTTCACCACGAAAGATGACATGATAGATAAAGAAGAAATTGGCCGCTCCTCCGACGCCGACGCCGGCGCTGACGTTGATATCACTGCTCAGAAAAACAGAAACCCCAAATCGAATAATGCACAAATTTTATGGCGTTCTTTGGTACAGAGAATCATCCATTGAGAACGCAAAATAACTAGTAATCTGGCTGTCTACATCTCAAGGCTCCTGCATGTGGGCACACGGGCATTTATTTCCGTTGACTATTTAGGATTTTTATGAATAAATAAGATTATAACTAGGGCTGTAAATGAACCAAGTCGTTCGGTTGTTCGGCTCGTTTGGTTCGGGCTCGAGCTCGAGCTCGGCTCGGATAAAAGGTTAATGAACAGAGCTTGAACACCCTTTTCTGTTCGAGCTCGGTAAGTGGCACCGTTCATTTAAGGTGTTCGGCTCGTTAATGTTGTTCGTTGAGTTAAACGAACCAAGCTTGAACAAGTAAATATGTTCGTTTAAATAAACGAACAAGCTCGGCTCGTTCGCTAAGTTAAATGAACAGAGCTTGAACAACACAATGCTCGGCTCGTTCGGCTCGTTTACAGCCCTAATTATAACCATAAGAAGGAAATTTTATAAAAAAAAAATAAGATTATAACCATAGGTCGTTTAAGATTCAATGAGACCTCCAACATGAGGTCAGAGACGTAGAGCGTTCTGCTAGCATTATCAGTAGTTGAAGACACTCACAGCCATGAGGTCAGCCACAACCAGTCAATCATAGCTGATAATCAGTTATGGTCATGAGGCCAGCTCCAAGGCAAATCCACAAAAGCTAAGCCAAGTCAAATAAGATCGGCCAAGGCGACCTTCGTCACGAGACCGGATCTTTTTACCACAATCCCTTCACCCACTTTCCTAACGCATGACACATGGCAGCAGGGGGAAGACCCTCATCTAGTCTCACCACCCCTGTTGTCACGTGTCGCGCGGTAAAAAAGTAGGTGAGGTGATTGTGGGTGATGGAATCCAAACTCCTTTGTCATGCAGGCAACTTCATCTAATATTGTAACGCGTCAAGCCAACCTAATGACACTTAGTCAATATACACAAACATGAAATGACAGTTGGCTACGTCTAACGGCCTCAAACGTGCATTGGTCAAAATCAATGATTTGCATGTTTTGATGAATATTCACTCAATTCAAAAAACATTCTTCTCAAAATACATAAAATTTCTAAAAAACAAGATTCTTCAAGTTCCGCCAACATTATGCATACAATAGAACAACTCATAATTGACTTGAGCGTCGGCAAATTTTTTCTAAAATAACAACTTCGAAACTTCTAACATTTCTGATTTTTGCATGTTTCAATAATGAATTCCACATAATCTCTATCTCATCATCATCATCCGTACCCAGTATATGTCAACGACAGCAAACACTATCGCTAGCAACATAATCTCTATCTGAATGATTTTTTTATCTAAAAGGCTAATTTATTTGTTTTTTAACCACATTTGCAATGTATTGACTATAAATTTCAAACTTTTTTGAAGTGAAGGAGCTGATAGAAGATTTTACCATCATAACGATTGAAAATTGTGTGTGAAAAACTGCATGACCAGTTGACCATGACTAGGATTCAGCACAGATAAAATGGGGATAGGATCCCCTCACCGCTTTGGGATGCGATGACGCGTGACCGCGCGACACGTGGCAGCAAGGGAGGGTGGTGAGGCTAGATGCAGGTGACACTCATCTAGCCTCACCACCACTCCTTGCTGCCGCGTGTCGCGCTGTCACAAAGGGGTGATGAAAGTTGGGGTGAGGAGATTCCAACCCGATAAAATAGAGGAAGAACAATTGAAGCAAAAATATATTAAGAAAAAATAAAAAAAAATCAGATAAAATAAAAACAAACTTACATAATCGTATTCAAGAGATCAATACATGAAACTGCATCAGATGCAATAGATAGATATGTTGGCACAATCAATCCTGTACCAAGACGCAGTCGTACACTATGTGCAAATGAAACAACAAAATAAATCAAACCCGGGGCGAGTCAAGGACTCTGTCCTTAAGACGTATTGCTCCGGTATACTGTGCCCAACCGGTATGAGCAATCGTCTCCCAGGATACAACGGGTACCTGTTCAGTTGAGCGGCACTGCTGAACTTGAACTCCTTCGAACGCTTAGAGTGTCCTGACTTCTCCCGGACAGTATGCAAGACTCACGTGCTTATGAATGCAAAATGCTTTGAGAATGCTAAGAGCTTAAGGTATGTTTCAAATGAACACCCTTAGCCCTCTTTATATAGGGGAGTCGGTTGGAGGACAAGGTACCGTGACCGTTGGATCAAAACCGAAGTTTGATTTAGACCGTTAGATTAAAACCTCCTATCTAGATTAGGAAGGTTTAATCTCAGCCTTTAGATCGAAGATAGATTAGCAGGTTTAAACCTGGACCGTTAGATGGAAATCATATTCGGTTAAGCGGTTAAGACAGTTTAAATCTCGGCCGTTAGATTAAAGCTATCTTCCCTGCCACCGTTAGATCACAACAGATTGATCTTATTTTAAACCGGAGGATAGTGTTAGTTTCAAGTTTGAAACCTAACCGCACAATCAAAATGATTCTGCCCGCTGTCAGACTTCGATCGATCACATCGATCGATCGAAGTGACATCGATCGATCGATGTGATCGACTGATGTCTGACTGAGCACTTCATTCGATCAACTTGATCGATCTAAGTGACATCGATCGATCGAAGTGATCGATCGATGTCCTCTGATTGACTTAGATCGATCTACCAAGAGATCGAAGTCCTCTGATCCACTTCGATCGATGACATCGATCGATCGAAGTGACATCGATCGATCGATGTCATCGATCGATGTCCGTCAGATGCCTTTTACGCCACATGGACCCCTCCAACGTGGCATTCCTCCACACGGGTGACACATCACCCATTAACAACATTTCCATCTACTTTGAGCATTAATTTCACATTCACACAATACATAATTGAGTGAGATCACATCCTAACATTAACTATTCGTTAAGGATTCATTAAGCTCATAGTACGTTGCACAAATCTTGCAACATTCATAACGGGCCAAAGCCCAATCTTCAATATCCAACGATGGGCCAAGCCCAACCTTAATTCTCCAACAATCCCCCACATGAATGTAAATTAATGCAGACGCATATGCAGACTCTGAGGAGAAGTCAGACAAGAAAATATTGCATCAGAAGAGGTAGCTTCTGGCTTTGAACCTTTCTTAGTGATGTACCATCGGATCCACTTGGCTAAGTAGTGACTTGATGTCTTGAACTAGTCAGCCTTTGTTGTGAACCAAGACAACGACACTCACACAATATTTCCTTTAACACCCTTTCGGTTCTCATGGTTGTGTTCGTTTTGGCCATGAACAACCTGGTTTCAGAAAGTGTTTTAGAGAAATCTTGCCACCCAGACTTTCTCATAGAAGCGGCCCCACTTCACACCTACATAGGTGATTCCTATCAAGAGTATTCTGCCATACTCCACTTGACGTATCAAGATATAGGATATCATTAAAAGCCTTAGCTTACCCTAAAATCTCTGCAGACAGCACTTTTACCAGCCGGAATGAGTAAGTGCTCACTGAACCTTCATAACTTAGTTGTCCCATTGAACCAAGATTCTGGGATCTCCAGTCAACAAGGTTGGGTTACCATTACAAAGACTCATGCATTATGGGCTTCAATCCCATTCCGTTTGTCAATCTTGACATCTGATCTCTAGGCAAGCCTTTTGTAAGCGGATCCGCAAGATTCTCCATTGATTTTATATAATCTATGGAAATCACGCCATTAGAGATCAACTGTTTAATGGTGTTATGTCTCCGACGTATGTGTCGTGACTTACCATTGTAAATGCTGCTTTGAGCACGTCCTATAGCTGACTGACTATCACAGTGTATGCTAATAGGAGCAATTGGCTTAGGCCAGCACGGAATATCTTCCAGAAAATTCCGAAGCCACTCAGCCTCTTCCCCAGCTTTGTCCAATGCTATGAACTCAACTTCCATAGTGGACCTAGCTATACATGTTTGTTTCGTGGATTTCCACGACACAGCAGCACCACCAACAGTGAACACGTATCCACTGGTGGATTTCGAGTCCTTACTATCTGATATCCAATTTGCATCGCAGTATCCTTCCAACACTGCTGGATATCTCGTGTAATGTAATCCAAGATTCATTGTGTATTTTAAATACCTCATTACTCTGTTAAGAGCTTTCCAATGAACATCACTTGGATTACTCGTAAATCTGCTCAACTTGTTTACTGAACAAGCTAAGTCTGGTCTTGTACAATTCGTTATGTACATCAGACTCCCGATTACCTGAGAATACTTTAGCTGGGCAACAGGTTCGCCTCGATTCTTTCTTAAGTGTATACTTAAGTCGAGCGGGGTCTTTACCGGTTTCACATCATCCATATTGAACCGTTTCAGAACTGATTCAATATAGTGAGTTTGTGACAGTATGAGTCCCTCAGTCACCCTAGAAATTTTAATTCCCAGAATAACATTAGCAACTCCCATGTCCTTCATATCGAAGTTCCTCGTCAACATCTTCTTTGTGTTTAAGATTATGTCCCGAGTACTTCCCATGATTAGCATGTCATCTACATAGAGACACACTATCACATATGCATTCTGTGTGCTCTTTATATAGACACACTTGTCACACTCATTGATCTTGAAACCATTAGCTAACATGGCTTGATCAAATTTCAAGTGCCACTGCTTAGGCGCTTGCTTAAGCCCGTACAACGACTTAACGAGTCTACAAACCTTAGACTCTTGTCCTGGAACCACAAACCCTTCGGGTTGTTCCATATAGATTTCTTCCTCCAACTCACCATTCAGAAACGCAGTCTTTACATCCATCTGATGGATTTCCAAGTTATAGACTGCAGCAATTGCAACTAGCATTCTTATAGACGTGATCCTAGTCACTGGTGAGTAGGTGTCAAAGAAGTCAAAGCCTTCTTTCTGTCGATAACCTTTAGCTACCAACCTGGCTTTATACTTTTCAATAGACCCATCCTCTTTCAGTTTCTTCTTGAAAACCCACTTACAACCAAGTGGTTTACTTCCAGGTGGAAGGTCAACCAACTCCCAAGTATGGTTTTGAAGAATCGAGTCTATTTCACTGTCAACTGCTTCTTTCCAGAATGGTGCTTCTGGAGTTGACATAGCCTCGGAAAAGTTCATTGGCTCATTTTCTACCATATAGGTTAGAAAATCTGGTCCAAACGAAGTTGGCATTTTGGCACGCTTGCTTTGACGAGGCTCCTCATCTCCTTGAGGAGTCGCCTCACGCAATCGCTTACCAAATCTTGTTTCTTCTTGAATTTTGTCTTTCCTCGGAAAGACATCTTCAAAGAACACTGCATTCCTTGACTCCATGACAACGTTTTCATGTATGTCAGGAATATCCGACTCGTGCACCAAGAAACGATATGCACTACTGTTAGTTGCATAACCAATGAATATGCAATCAACTGTTTTAGGCCCAATTTTAACCTGTCTTGGTTTAGGTACAGCAACCTTTGCCAGACACCCCCACACTTTCAAGTATTTGTAACTAGGCTTATAGCCTTTCCACAATTCATATGGGGTCTTCTCCGTCTTCTTGGACGGAATCCTGTTTAAAATGACGTTGGCTGAGAGGATTGCTTCCCCCCACAAGTTCTGAGGTAAACCCGAACTTATCAACATAGCATTCATCATTTCTTTAAGAGTACGGTTTTTGCGTTCAGCAATACCATTCGATTGAGGTGAATATGGTGCAGTCGTTTGATGAATAATGCCATGTTCTGAACAGAATTCATTAAACGGTGTATCATATTCGCCACCTCTATCACTTCGAATTGTTTTAATTCGTTTGCTAAGTTGATTCTCAACTTCATTTTTATAATCCTTGAAAGCATCAAGGGCCTCGTCTTTGCTACTTAGCAAATATACATAACAGTATCGTGTGCAATCGTCGATAAAAGTTACGAAATACTTTTTACCACCTCTTGTTTGCACAAACTTTAAGTCACACAAATCTGTGTGAATTAAATCCAACGATTCAGTGTTTCGTTCTATTGAAGGAAATGGCGCCTTTGCCATCTTCGCTTCAACACATATTTGACATTTTCCTTTGTTATTAAAGTCCAGTTTGGGCAATAAGTCAAGATTACTCATACGTTGTATTGACTTGTAATTAACATGTCCCAAACGAAAATGCCATAAACAAGAAGATTCAAGCATGTAAGCAGAAGAGGAAGCAATTTTATTAGCCTCTGCGGGCAAATCTCTTTTGGGTACAATAGTGATGACATTCAATTTAAACATCCTATTTGACAAGTACCCTTTCCCCAAATACATGCCATTTTTCGAAAGAATAACTTTATTGGACTCTAACACTAGTCTAAAACCATGCATGACTAGAAGAGATCCAGATACTAAATTCTTCCGAATATCAGGGACGTGTAGCACATTCTGCAGAGTCAGATGCTTCCCTGATGTGAGCTTCAGAACAACTTTGCCCTCGCCTTCAATCTTCGAGGAGGCCGAGTTTCCCATAAAAAGTTGTTCATTGTTCCCGGGCTGATACTCCGTGAACATCTCTCTGCTGGAGCAAACATGTCTAGTGGCGCCAGTATCAAGCCACCACTCGCGTACGTTCCCCACAGCATTACACTCTGAGACCACCGCACAGAGATTCAGGTCATCCATTGCGTCGACCAGATTTGCTTTCGCTTTATTCTGATTTTGATTCTTTTTGGGCTTTCTGCACTCACTGCTTCGATGCCCTGGTTTACCGCAGTTATAACACTTACCTGTGAACTTCTTTGCAATTTCCTTGCCCTTGGAGTTCACACTCAAAGTGTTATGCTTCTTCTTGTTCTTTGCCTCAGCAACATGAGCTTTGGCTTGACCAGAAGACATGGATGGCTTTCTTTCGGAGCGACGGTTGTCCTCCTCAATCCGAAGACGGACTATCAAATCCTCCATCTTCATCTCCTTTCGCTTGTGTTTGAGATAGCTCTTGAATTCCCTCCACGAAGGAGGCAGCTTCTCAATCACAGCCGCAACTAGGAAAGATTCACTGAGCGTCATGCCCTCCTCTTCCATTTCAGAAACCAACATCTGTATTTCTTCCACCTGCGAAATTACAGTTTTGGAATCTAACATTTTATAGTCGAGAAATTTCCCAACTATCAACTTTTTAGTACCCGCATCTTCTGTGCGGTACTTTTTGTCCAAAGCCAACCATAATGCTTTTGCAGTTTTAAAAGTACAAAATATGCCATAGAGAGAATTATCTAGGCATCCAAGAATCAAATTTAAACAACAGAAATTTGTGTATGCCCAGGCCTCAGCACCCAAGGCATTCTGCATATTCTGCTGTTGATCCTCCACAGGCTCAACCACAGGTGGATCCTCGCTGAGCATTCTGGCCAACCCCAACGCAGTGAGGTAGAACAACATCTTTTGCTGCCACCTTTTGAAGAAGCTTCCAGCAAATTTCTCCGGCTTCTCCACCTGAGCAGCAGTGGCAGCCGGATTCATTTGAGGCCCTCCAGTAGGTGCCAACGGAACCGCATTAATTTGTGGTCCGGCAGCAACATTGTTTGCCCCTTCTGGTGCGGACACGGAGTGAGCACCATTGAAGCCGTGAACAGAGTTTGATCTCTCGTTCTCCATTCCTGTTCAGTTTGATCAAAACGTAGAGATCAGAACTATCACAGGTTTAAGAATGAGTAGAAAGAGACTGCAAAACAGTACGAAACTGCCTTTGCGTAAATAAACAAAAAGGTACAGAATATAATTGAATTGAGAATACGTCTTAAGATTGTTGGCACAATCAATCCTGTACCAAGACGCAGTCGTACACTGTGTGCAAATGAAACAACAAAATAAATCAAACCCGGGGCGAGTCAAGGACTCTGTCCTTAAGACGTATTGCTCCGGTATACTGTGCCCAACCGGTATGAGCAATCGTCTCCCAGGATACAACGGGTACCTGTTCAGTTGAGCGGCACTGCTGAACTTGAACTCCTTCGAACGCTTAGAGTGTCCTGACTTCTCCCGGACAGTATGCAAGACTCACGTGCTTATGAATGCAAAATGCTTTGAGAATGCTAAGAGCTTAAGGTATGTTTCAAATGAACACCCTTAGCCCTCTTTATATAGGGGAGTCGGTTGGAGGACAAGGTACCGTGACCGTTGGATCAAAACCGAAGTTTGATTTAGACCGTTAGATTAAAACCTCCTATCTAGATTAGGAAGGTTTAATCTCAGCCTTTAGATCGAAGATAGATTAGCAGGTTTAAACCTGGACCGTTAGATGGAAATCATATTCGGTTAAGCGGTTAAGACAGTTTAAATCTCGGCCGTTAGATTAAAGCTATCTTCCCTGCCACCGTTAGATCACAACAGATTGATCTTATTTTAAACCGGAGGATAGTGTTAGTTTCAAGTTTGAAACCTAACCGCACAATCAAAATGATTCTGCCCGCTGTCAGACTTCGATCGATCACATCGATCGATCGAAGTGACATCGATCGATCGATGTGATCGACTGATGTCTGACTGAGCACTTCATTCGATCAACTTGATCGATCTAAGTGACATCGATCGATCGAAGTGATCGATCGATGTCCTCTGATTGACTTAGATCGATCTACCAAGAGATCGAAGTCCTCTGATCCACTTCGATCGATGACATCGATCGATCGAAGTGACATCGATCGATCGATGTCATCGATCGATGTCCGTCAGATGCCTTTTACGCCACATGGACCCCTCCAACGTGGCATTCCTCCACACGGGTGACACATCACCCATTAACAACATTTCCATCTACTTTGAGCATTAATTTCACATTCACACAATACATAATTGAGTGAGATCACATCCTAACATTAACTATTCGTTAAGGATTCATTAAGCTCATAGTACGTTGCACAAATCTTGCAACATTCATAACGGGCCAAAGCCCAATCTTCAATATCCAACGATGGGCCAAGCCCAACCTTAATTCTCCAACAAGATATACATGAGCATATGAATTGTGAAGTGATATCTGTTGGGTGCATGAAAATGAATTGGAAGAGAGATAAAATTGTTTAATTGATGGAGCTAGTTGTGGAGGGAGGAAGATTCCGACGCAATAGACTCTTGCGTTTAGGAAATGGGGACGGATTGTTTCATGGTTTGATGTACTCAGCAAAAAAAGTCGCAACCTAAATGTACATTTATATATTCTTTTGGTTATTACTATGAGTGTTTATGTTATTGGGTATACGAATTTTCACACTTATCAGATTTTGGTGGAATTTCTACACATGGAGTTTGGAATGTGATTATTATGATTATGCTTGGAAGCATTAGATTATAGCATTTTCTAATTTTTTTTAAAAAAAAGAAAGAGTTTGGAATGTGATTGATTATACTTCTTACTTACTGTACTTTTTATTTTGATTATGATCACGTTTGGAATCACTAGATTATAGCATTTTCTAATTTAACCAATTTCGTACAATAAATTATTGTTATATACAATATAAAATATTAAATGGGATATTTATTATAATCCTCTTATCGTCCTCTGTATTGTAATACTATGAGTTTTTACAACTAACAACATTGTTTTTAAGTAAAAGATAATTCTTTCATATGGTAAAAAATATGAAATCAGAAAGTGTCACTTAAAGCTTTATTAAATTAAGTAAAATGGAAAAAGGAAATAAACATACACTTATTATTTAAGATTACGGAAAAACAGGCGAAAAAAAGGAGATTATGGAGAATGTCACAGTAGAGGAGAGACGGATTGAGCTTGAGGCTCTGACCATGGAGTTAGGTTCTGTGAGTCCGAACCTGAAGTCGAGTGGGGATGACCAATTCCGAACCTAAAGGCTAGGGAGGGAGCGAGGGATGAGCTAAGCGTGGCAATGTTTGAATTCTCATTGGAATTCACCAGGACATAACACAACTAGTTCCGAGCAAGGGTTCTCGAAAAGGAGGTCAGAGTTTCAATTCTTGCCAAAGGCAAGAAAGCCCCATCCCAGCAAGTGCATAGTGTGGGAGCTTCTTGGCCTGTAGGCTTACCTGCAGTGCTAGGGGCTTCTTATGCAGACTACTGTGTAAATGACCAAGCTTCTGCTAGCGGGCCGTTGGGTACCTGATTTACATCCATACACTACCTTTGAGACTGAGTGTGACAGGAATCCTTACTGGTTAGGGTTCCACCTTTGAATTCTCATTGGAAGGAGAGATATGTCCACTAATCTTCAATCAGTGTTGGTGACCGTTACACTTCTTAATTGCTTTGGTTTTTCTAGATTTTCACTCAGACGGTTATAACGAAAAATTATAACAAAAAGACGTTTCGGTTGTAGTAAGTTTCCGTATTTACGTAAGATGTATAGAAGACCCGAATCGTTTTGCGATCAAATGTACGCAAACTTTTTTTACATTTTGTGTAAGAAGCTGTTTCTACGGTTCGAACCCGTGATCTCATGGTCACAAACAGCAACCTTACGAGTTGCTTTAAGGTTCGCCCTCCATAACTAAAAATTATAACAATAAATAATAATGTTGGTTGACTTCATGTTTCCTGAAATTTCTTTGACTTAGTAAAGTTGGTTTTTATCAAAGTATAATTACAACAACAACTATACCCAATATATCCCAACAACAACAAAGTCTATCGTTAGGGTCTGGAGAAGGTGAGAGGTATGCAAACAATACCTCCATCTCAAATGATAGAAAGCTTGTTTTCAGTTAAACCCCCGTCAAACAATACCTCCATCTAGGTATTCTTGGAGGAGCGCGTTACTTGCGTGTTTGTACCATAACCTCTACGATGCGGCTCTTGCTGGCGTGAGGCACGAGTATTCAGGACCGTTGCATCTTTTGAAGTATTGGATATGAGAGAGATTCTCCATGTTGCAGCATGCTATTCTACCGGTAGGAGTACGATATCCGCGTCTTCCTGTTGTTACTGCCGATACTCCTCAGGTCACCTGGTGGCTAAATGCGCGAAATTTCTAGAATCTCTCAGACACGCAGTTGATGCGGTTCGTGATCAGCTACACGACATGGTAGAGGATGATTTCATATGGCAACCCTACCATGGAAGGTCATTATGTTGTTGCCGCATGTGTGTCTTGCATGCTCGGATGCCACTTATATTGTGGGAGATAGTGGATCTTCATTTGTCGGATAGGGTCATGCGTTAAATCGGTATGGCACGGGAAGTGTCTGATCCTGTCAATATAGGAATTGCGCTATATTATAGCCAAAGACAACTTGACGGAGTTGATTATCGGCTCTGATGCTGCAATACATAAACCAGTGGGCGAGACGCTGTGAGAGCATAGTGCATAGTGAACAAATCACGTGCAGTATGCATATCACTCGTCGTATATGATGTGACACAGAGCCAGCACACTTCTGTCGCTAAGTTGATACAAGTTCAACGCATTGATTTGTATTTTTCTCTATGTACGAGATGTGTATCACTAATGAAATTTGTAGTATATAACAAAGTTGTTTTGATATTTGAACATACATTTATTACTTCTCGTACTATTTTACTTTTGTGTTTTAGTATAGTGTAAAAAATAATATTACACATTATTTTATTAAATTGAAATTATACACTGGACCCAAACCCTAATTCTAACCTAACTCTAACCCAATAACCGTAACCTATCTCTAACCCTAACTCAAACCATAATCCTAATCCTAATACTAACCTTCACCTAGCCTTAACCTTAACCCGAACCTAACTTAACCCTAAACCATAACCCTAACCTATCTCCAATCCTAACTCAAACTCTAATCCTAATCTTAATCTTAAGCCGAACATATTCCTAACCTTAATCCTAAACTTAACCTAACTTTAACCATAACCCTAAGCCTTAAGAACCATCAATGTTTGTGGAAAAGCCTCAATGAAGAAATAATTCCATAGACTAGACAAGAATGAAAAATTTAAGTTATTTCTATGTTTACAATGTATTGATTTAAAGGGTTTATGATAATACTGAAGAATTTGGGTACATTTTGCTTGCCGCTCGACTTGTTAAATACATCAACTTTTGAGTTCTTGATGTTTGTTATTCAGCACCCTAGGATGGCTTTGGCAGTGCCATCCAAAGCTCAAAATGCACTTGACAATGCCGTCAAGCCTTGGACGTGCATGACAGTGCCGTCCTTGTCCTGGGTGGATTTGCATCTCCAAAACAAACTTTGTGCACCCGAAAACCACTTATCCCATTAGATGCAATTGTCAGTGCCATCCAAGGGTGATTCTTAGATACAACTGACAATGCCGCATCCTAGTTGTCTCAGAAATTCTTCCTATACATACCGTATTTTAAGTTTTTTTTTACAACTATGATATCTTTTGAAATTTTTTTTTTTGATCAGGAAGGATCGATTTTCATTACGCTTTAACCAAAACATCATAATTACATCAAAAGTCAGTTGTCGAAAACAACTGCAAAACTACCCAACTCCTACTTGTGGTTCTATACAATCAATACAATTTGTAACTTGTAAAGCTTGGACTCTACGTGTAACTTCCATAACAAACTCCCCAGGTGATGCACGTTCCGTTCTCCGGCCATGAAGACAGCCATTTCGCCAAAACCAGATTCCATACACAGCTTCCCGGAATAAATACGCCCAACTAACGATCCCATCTGGGCATATCAGTTTCTCCGCAAGATTCATATCCACCCAAGTATCCAATCTCCGAACCGCAAAAAAGCGATGACCAGCATATCTTTTGAAATTTATGTCTCGATAAATAAGTCAATTCTGTGATTAAAATCATTACTTGAAAATTTCGATCTAATAAGGCAATAACGGGAAGATTTCAAAATCCAACTGGGGTACGGATATTTTAGGACCACTCATATGAACCTCTTATTTTTCCAAAAATTGATCACAAAACCCACGCGCTCTAAAGCAAAATTCCAAATCCTTCATGCTTTAGGACAAGCAACATATGTATAAAGGATTAAAATTAGACGTTCCGGAATAACCCTGCACTATACATGTACTGCCCCAATGAGGATAAATGTGTCGGTTGATAGTCGCTGCCGTCTTCCCTATCAAGTGGCACCTTTATCTTCACTGGGGCAGTGGCCTACACTACATGTATAGTGCACCAAGAATAAACCTATTGCGTATCCAGTCTATCTCCAAACCTTACACAAATACAGAAGCCTAATGCACTAAGAATACACATACAACTATTACGCTTTCAACCTTGCGTACACGTGAAAACATGTAACTATAAAAAGGGTTAGATAGCACCAGGGCATAGTCCAGCTGGTACTCAGGTTAGGATTTGCTCTAAGAGGTCAAGATTTCGATTTTAGAGACACACAGCTGATTTCCGAAGGAACATCTTGTGTGGGTCACTGCGTAAGATCTCATCCAATTTAGAAAGCCGCTGGTCTTTTGATTTGTATCCTCTATACATATTCCTTAGTGTTGGAGCGGTGGGCTTGTGTGAGTCGCTGCCTAATATCTCATCTAATCTACGAGGACGTTGGCTTTTTAATTTGTATTCACTGGAGCAGTGTGCCTCCGCTAAGGGATTTCATCTTTTTAATCCAACAAAAAAAGGTTAGATATCGGTGTTCGAGAATCCCGATAAACCATTGCGCTTTCAATCTCGCATACCGTAGTAAATCTTCTAGTTTTGTCCAAACTTACTGTCTAATGTAAAAAGGATTAGAGCTTAATGTTCCAAATTCCCAATACACTATGAGAGTTCTTCCTACGTCCCAAAATCCCAATTAAGTTCTCCTTTTAACGCCACCTACTACGTCTTGATTTCTATTCCTCCCTTCTCAAACGGTACAATTTGTACGACCCTAAAAAGAAAACCCTATGTAATTCTACCAGAGTCCTGTCTGCCGTTCGAAATCTAACCCAAGCTTTCCCTAATCTAACTTTTAGATTTCCTTTTCAGTTTTCTTCTTGTTTCTTCTTTTTTCAATTTTGTAGGGGGTTTTTGGAATATGGCTGGGGAGGGAGGGAACGGCGCAGGCGGGACGGATATTTCGACGGCGGAAGCTCAATATGTTCCGGCGAAGATATCGGTGTGGTGGGATATAGAGAATTGTCATGTACCTAAAGGTTGTGAACCCCACATGATCGCTCAGAATATAAGTTCTGCTTTGGTTAAGATGAACTATTGTGGGCCTGTTTCTATTAGTGCTTACGGTGATACTACAAAGATTAATCCTTCGATTCAGCAGGCGCTTAACAGCACTGGAATTGCTCTCAATCATGTCCCTGCAGGTGGGTTCTTGTTGGTGTTAGATCGCGTCTATTTGGTTCGAGTTGAGATTTTCCTTTATGGGTTTTGACGGATTGTGATTTAGGGGGTTGTTTTTGCAATTTCGTCTAAGATTTTATGTAGTTTTACTTTGCTATGAATGGTCAGGTTTTGCTTGAATGGTTTTAGTCTTGAGTAGATTGATCTGCGATCGATGAGTTGATGATCTACATTGGCTGCAATCTTGGGGTTCTATGATTTTTTTTTCAAGTTTTGATGGATTTTAGGACGAGGGAGTCAAGCTTCTCTTAGGAAGCAGTGTAAAACATCTGGGTTTGAGTCTGAGTGCAGGTGGGTTCTTTTTGGTGTTAGATCGCGTCTGTTTGATTCGAGTTGAGATTTTCTTTTATAGGTTTTGACGGATTGTCATCTAGGGGGTTGTTTTTACAATTTCGTCTAAGATTTCATGTAGTTTTACTTTGCTATGAATGGTCAGGTTTTGCTTGAATGGTTTAGTCTTGAGTAGATTGATCTGCGATCGATGAGTTGATGATCTATAGTGGCTGCAATCTTGGGGCTGTATGAATTTTTTTCAAGTTTTGATGAATTTTAGGACGAGGGAGTCGAGCTTCTCTTAGGAAGCAGTGTAAAACATATCGATTTGAGTCTGAGTAGCGGCATGTCATCTTCTGAAAAGGATAAATAAATTCTATTATTACTAAGAGGCCTTTGTATCTTAGTGCTCATATTTAATTTCTTTGGAGCAATCAGGACGGATCCATTTTTTGAGGAACATGAATCGAAGCAATAACAGGAATATTTCTTTGGGAACTGGCTCAATGTTGTAGCATCGCCCTCCGTAACGGTCAAGTTAATGTTGTAGCCTTTCCCTTTGTAACGATCAAGTTAATGTTGTAGTGTCACCCTTTGTAATGATCAAGACTAATAAGTCCATCGCCCTTTGTAATGATCAAGACTAATAAGTCCATCGATCCACCCAGTTGTACCAGTAGAAGATTCAGTATGAGAATTTGCAAAGCCGCACTTTAAGCATTGTGAGATACTAAAGGAGGTGCAGATTGACCGCAGTAGAAGGATACAGAGGAAGACGTGGATGGAGATAGTTAGTAAGGATAATGGTATGCCTTATATGGCATCTCATAGGATATGATCTAGGATATAGTGCAGCCGAGACGGAAGATCCATATTGCCAACCACCCTTAAGTGAGAATAAGACTCAGTGTTTGTTGTTGTTTTATGGATTTTCTTTTTCTCCTTCTCTATATGGATCTTCAATGAGGGATTTATGGGAATAGTTTAGGTGATTATGTGCAGAGTTTGTTATTTTCTTTTCTTGTTCTCTCTGGTGGTTATCAAGTTTTGTTACATTCTGTGCTTGCTGTGATTGATTTACTCTTTATGATAGTTGTATCTTGAACTACATCTATTCAATTGTGGCAACATATGATTTCAACTGGTGCGTCCATAATATTTGTTTGTTTCCAATGATTTAGTATAAGTTCAGCGTTTTTTTATCTAATTGCGATGAATTGATCTGTTGCTATTTGCACTCATGCATAACTACGACTAGCTTGCTTGTCAGCCTTCACCTTGGGAAAATGACTTCCTGCTTGCTTTCGGTGTTTATGACATTTGCTGAACAGGTGAGATGCTACGTATGTCTATGGTGCTTTCTCAAAATAGTTAAAGAAAAAGTTAATCTTGTCTGCTTTATTTGGAAAGATTGTAAACTCACAAATGCTAAAAATGAAACAGAAGGAAGTATGTCCTTTGTCGTTTGTTCATCTTTTCTTTAGGTGGCACGCTCTTATTGTTGATGTATCTGGTGTAAACCATTTGTTTTGAGGATAAGATTAAACTTGAGCATCCAGCGCATCTGTAATTGATGTGTTCACTTTAGCAGGAGTCAAAGATGCAAGTGACAAGAAGATTCTTGTAGACATGTTATTTTGGGCTGTCGACAATCCGGCGCCCGCCAATTATTTGTTGATTTCTGGTGATCGGGATTTTTCAAATGCTCTGCATCAGTTGCGGATGCGTAGATACAATATACTTTTAGCACAACCTCAAAAGGCATCGGTTCCTCTCATTGCTGCTGCTAAAAGCGTGTGGCTTTGGACAAGCCTAGCAACCGGAGGACCATCACTTACAAGTAAAGAAGCTTCCCAGGTTATTAGCAATTGTGGCGGCTTTTCTTCTGGTTCTAGTACAACAGTTATTCCAGTAACTGAGTCAATGCAGATAAATCAATCCAGTGATTCTTTTTCTGATACCCTCTCTCCGGGAAATCAGAGGTCTGCAAATGCAGGGAGGGGACGAGATATGAGAAATAAATATAGGCCACTTAGAAGAAGCTCGACTCAACCTGGTACATCAATTACTTCAAGTGCATTTTCAGGTTCTCAAGATGATTACAGCAACGGAAACCCTCAGCAGTCAGGATATTGGCTTCCTAAAAAGGCTAATGATAATCAGGAATTTTCTAGTAATTCCAGTTCAGCTGTTTCTGTCCAGGGATCTACACCTTTTTTGGCTACTTCAGATAGTAATTCCAGTTCTGCTGTATCTGTACAGGGATCTACACCTTTCTTGGCTACTTCTGTTAGTAATTCTAATTCAGCTGTTCCTGTACGGGGATCCACGCCTTTTTTGGCTACTTCTGCTTGTAATTCCAATTCAGCTGTTCCTGTACGGGGTTCTACGCCTTTTTTGGCTACTTCTGGTTGTAATTCCAATTCAGCTGTTCCTGTACGGGGATCTACGCCTTTTTGGGCTACTTCTGCTTCGGACGCTTTTCCAAACGACATGAATAATCCTCAGGGTTTTGGACAGAATCCTTATCCTATGTCAATAAGGCCAAAGACTTTTCCTATGCACTCTGCTACTCCTGCTGGTAATTTTGTACCACCAACTTCTAATATGCATTTTAGACATCCAGTGCCTCCACGACCCGATACTTTCACATTTACCTCGGCTCCAGTTGCATATGTACCAGATTTGCGCAAGCTAAATATTAACGATCATTCCAACACTAGTCAGAGGCCTCCTGCGCATAATGGCGGAGAGCCAAGACAAGCTTCCACCTTTACAGGTTCTAACAATCAGTCAAATATGAATACCTTTACAGGTTCTAACAATCTGTCAAATACGAATGGGCCTCAGAAAGCTTATGCTGTGCGAAAAAACCCGCCCGTTTTTCAATTCAAACTGAAGAATGAGAATTCTCAAGCTGGTCAGCATAATCGTCCACCTGCGCCATCTGAAACTTGTACAACTAATGTTCCTGGCGGTGGTTCGTGGGCTTCGTCTGCATCTCCTGTGCCTTCTGAGTATGTTCAAGGCCTAATGGGGGTAGTTCTACTTGCTTTGAATACATTAAAAACTGAGAAACTTATGCCAACTGAAGAAAACATCTCTGATTGTATTCGATACAGAGATCCTAAATATCGTAGTACGGACGTTAAAAAAGCTCTTGAGAGTGCTGTTGAAAAACAGCTAGTAACGAAGCAGACTTTAGGCTCTATGCAGTTATATGTTGGTAAGAATGAGAGATTGTGGAATTGTGTTAACATTATTGGTGGCAACATTAAGGAATACCCGGAAGCTATATGGGATGAAATCCAGAAGTTCTTATCATCAACTGTTGGACGCGCTGCAATACTAGCAACACAATGCAGGTTTTTGCTGAACTTTTACTTTTTCTATTGTGTGTGTTCATTATGTATAGATACTAATTACCTAAAAAGCTCTTATTCAGGTGAATCTCTTGGTCTCTCATTTTCACACAATGACCTTGGAACCTTGTGTAAAACTGGGTGACCAAGAGATTCACCTGAGTGAGAGTTTTAGGTATATGATACTAGACAGAAAATATTTTTAAAGTTTAAAGAGAAGTTTTACAGGAAGGCAATAAGACTTTCATAAGGTTGGGCAGTTAATTATGAGCATTAGCAAAGGATACAAGTGGTGGAAATGAGAGTGTTAAGATGGATGTATGGACATACAAGGAATGATAAAATAAGAAATGAACATATAAGGAGAAAAACTGGGGTGGCTTCTATAGATGAGAAGATGAGGGAGTTAATGTTAAGACAATATGTGCATGTGCAAAGGCGTCTTGCAGATGCACTTGTTAGACAGTGCGAAACAATGTATGATGTGCGTGTTAAATATGGAAGAGGTAGGCTTAAAAAGACATGGAGAGAGATAATAATGAATGATATTACTTATATGACAATTGTGTAGCATATGGTTAGTGATAGAACACAGTGGAGACAGTTGATTTATGTAGCCAATGTCATGTAGAGGGTATAAGATTTAAGTGATAATTTTAGGTACTTGTGCTGGAATCACGGTTGAGATGATATGACATTTTTGAAAGAGGCGTATTCTAAAGGCGCATATTATGCATTAGGTATTAGGAGACGCACAAGGGGAGTAGGATTTAGACTACGACTAAAAAAAATCAAATAAATAATGCATAAGAGAAATGATTGATCTATATATCTGACCTTATATAGTGGAAAAATGGCTTGAGCGTTGTTTTATGTTCATTCTGTGTAAAACATGCAAAGTTATTTATTTCTACTGTCTGTTATATAGTATGAACCTGATTTATTGCTGCTTGTATTTCTTGAACATCGCATCTTTTTGACAGATATGAAGCAGCTACAGTAGTAAAGAAAGCCTGCTTAAATGAGCTTCCTTTGGGCGAAGTTCTACGGATTTTGCACATGGTTATCAACATTAAAAGGTGGATTATACATCAGTATTCAGGATGGCAGCCACTTAAGATTACTCTTGCAGAGCCCGACCCTGTCCTAGGGGTTTCTGTTTCCTAATGCCAATCTAAACTAGCTAAGGTATATAAGCAGCGGAGGGCTGTAAGTGGTGGTGGACAGATACCGGAATTTGGAATCAAGTTAAGTGCTTATTCCCTCCGTTGAATACCCTAAAGTAGATAAATAGTAAACTTTGGATTAAATTCCCGTTTATTCCAATAGATTAGTGCGTGTATGGACTTCCTTTTCCTCTGTACATAGGAAGCTTTCTTTGCCGTGCACATTGGTCATTTGTTGCTCAGAACACTATGCATAGCATGGTTCTCAAGGAATAGAGAGCAGTACTTTGCTGAAACATGGTCACATGGTAATATCCGGCAAAAGTATGAAGCTTTTCACTCCATAACCTCAACGTTTCTTCCATTTCTTTGTATGGGTTTCTTATTAGGTTAATGAACTACGGAAACTTCCTCTCTCTGTGTATAGTCGCTGGCCTTATGAGCGGAGACAACATCTCAGTAGGGGAACATGTAATGATCCTTAAATGGGAACTTGAATTGGTTCTCTTAGCAAACAAGATATCAAATTGCTTGGTCTTTTCGCGAAGTCTGGTTATATCCGAGGTTGTAAGAATTTTGATTGGTAATCACCCTGGAGGATTCGATTTATCCAGTATCAGCACAGGACACATTGAAGATCGCCCAAGAGGGTTTTCTGTAAAAGAATATGGATTTTGACTCGGCAAACACAGCAAGCATAACTCATCTCAGCTTCTTATGATGAAAAATCAGGATCATATTTGAAGAACATCACCTATCAGCGGCATTACCTCAGTTTTTCAAAGTAAGAATGAACCTTGCAGCCAGTGGATGCACATTTATGATTAAAAAGAAAAAACACAAGTCAAATGCGAAAGCAGTCTAGAGGACATGGAAGACAATCTGACAATGACCTCTACAAGTCTTTTCTATGGTAATGGCACGAAATCTGCAAAATGAGATTTACTTCATTGTAACATTTACCTTGATTCTACTTCTGGCAAAGGGTCCAGTCATACCTGAAAGTATGGATTGTGAGTTTCTTTCACAAACAACGGAAACAATCAAGACTTTGCCGACCAGAGTTGTATGCAGCGCTGGTTTTTCTTGGTATTATTGGCAACGTTTATCTTTGCCCCGAAGACGTTACCTGTAGTCAAGTGAGGTGCATTTGAAGCTACTTTTGTTTCTGTGGCTCCGGCATCTGGTGGATGATTTTAAAGGTATTTCTTAGTCAGGAGTACTCAACGCGAATAAAAGACCACCAGGTAGAGTGAAGTTGTGAGGTTAAATTACTATATGGCTTGCTTTTTTGGTTGGTCTTTTTATTTGTATTTATGTTTTCTGCAGTTGCTTTTGTACAGTTTATTTTCTTAGTTTCGCTAAAAATTTGGCCTCAAGTTTGTCAAAGATTCTGCTCTTTAGACATATGTATGCATTTCCAACATGGATTGGTCCAAATGGTAGAGGTTTATGTCTCTTAAGCAAGAGGTCCCAGAGTTGCTCAGTATCTTGGGAAGATAACTCTATATTCTAACTGTGATGTATCTTGTGTGTTGCTTAGTTCTACTGAGATGCATAGCGTTCCATGTTGCACCCAGTCCTGCAACTGAGTATTTCAGTTGTAGTACTCGAATGAGATCATAAGAGGCCTCATATGAGGCAAAATATCAGGTCTTCAATCACGCGACGCCACGTGTATAAAAGGGCCCGCTGTTTATTTTTTTTCATTTTTAAAAAAACTCTTTTGTACACGTGGCGTCGCATGATTGGAGACCTCATATTTTACCTCATATGAGACATCCTCAGATCTTATCGGTGTAGTACTTCATGGCGAGAGAAATACCCAATTTTTCACCTTACGGTAGCTGATATTCAGTACAAACGAAAAAATTCCCGTCTACAAGATGATCAAGGCCAGTGGATTACACATCCTGAATCATTAGCAAATCTAGCCTGAAATTTATACATCAATTTATTCTTGATGAAAACTGAAGCTGATCTCACCGGCTGTTCATTTCAGTTTTCAGCTCTATCTTACAATGGCAATGGATGCATGTAAATCTCCTAGTCCTGATCGTTTTCCACCCGTTTTTTTAAATAAAAAAAACTTGAATATCATAGGTCCTGTTGTCATGCATTTTATCATGTACGCATTCAAAAATATCTCCCCCCCCCCCCCTCCCTCCCTCCTCTGTTCATGCAAGGAAAGTGGCAGGAAAGTGTATGGTGTTGAAGGTGGACCTAGAAAAAGCACATGAGTGTGTAAGTTGCTCGTCCTTAAAAAGGGTGCTTGATATCTTATTGATCTCATCATGCAAACTGTAACCTCTGCTGAATTATCTTTCATCATCATCATCACCCGGATTCAGTATATCTCAACGACAATAAAAGCTACCGTTAGGGTCTGAAGAGGGTAAGTGGTAGGCAGACAATTCCTCTATCCCAAGGGATAGAGAGTCTGTTTCCAGTGAGACACTCGGCTCTATATGTACCTGCATAAATGACATAATAATAAAGATATGATGTGCTAGTGTGTTAGTAAAAAAATTCAAGAAATACAAAGAAAAGACTTTCGATATCAAAATACACATCACGTGTATATGTACATGTAATGTAAAACAATGGTATAACATACACAACCAAGTGGAAAGTCAACCTAAAGCGTAGATAGTGTATACGCCTATCTATGTCCCTTGATATACTCTAAAGTGTCCCTATATATGACATATACCTTATTAACCTTAATCTTATGTCTTCATGAACTCCTATCTTGGACCATGTCCTCAGAGAGATGCATATCTAGTAGGTCGTGCCTAATCTGCAGTTTGGGCATGCCTTTACTCCTGTTCCCCTCTATAATAAGGCTTTCAATTGCTCTGACCGACGCCGTTGTCTGTCTCCGTTTGACATGCTCAAACCATCTCATTCTTCCCTCCCTTATCTTATCTGCTATACTAGCAACGCCTAACCTTTCTCGAAACACCTAGTTTCTGATACGGTCTAGTCTTGTATGCCCACACATCCACCTCAACTTCTTCATCTCTGCCACTTCCATCTTCTGTAATTGTGACCTCTTGATGGCCCAGCAGTCTGTCCCATATAGCATCGCATGTCGCACTGCCACCCTATAAAATTTTCTCTTTAATTTAGTTGGGAAATGTTTGTCACACATTGGACTCGTTTATGCCGCAACATGGAATTAGGCATGAGATCTCCTTGCACCTTATTTGTTTCTCTTATGCATGAAAGTTCTTAGTCAAACGACAAATTGCTCAGTGGAAGAGGGCCGGTGAAAACCCACAAGAGTGACTTAAGGGGGACTTGTCTCGTCTTTTCTCGCCGACGATCTATTACTCTTTGGAGAGGCAAGTATTGATCAATCAATGGAGATGGAGTGTATCTTAAACGAGTTTTGCAGCTGGTCATATGCATGTGTCTAAGAACACCCCCTCGGCACTTGCCACTGTCTTAATCATCAGTTGGGAAGCATACAAACACAAAACCTTGGAAAATATCTTAGGATGCCAATGTAGCATGAAAGGGTAAAGTACAAAACATACAGAAAACCTAAGACTTTATCCCTTGCCAGCCGTAGCTTACTGTCCCAAACAATTCTTTACATGTTATCATTGTTGGAAATAAAGACCCGGTTTTAAGCGGAATAAAACCGTAGATATTAATTTAATACTCACTAGAATCATCGAGTATGACAGCGAGATAAATAGCAGTAAAAGTGAAGTGAACTGATTTGGTAATATCCAGAAAAGATCACAATGGCCTCCTAGACAGTATTACCATTTTACGTAAAATCTCAGGTTTAGTCGGAGGGGTCACACACGGTCCCTTTTAAGATCTGACTTCCTTAGACAGAAATTACGTACACAGTGTATTTATCACAATTCACTGTAAAATAAGGACATCAAGATTTACGTGGAAACTCTCTCTATAGAGAAAGAAAACCACAGGCAATGAGAACAACTTCCAATATTCGAAATAATGGGAATACAATAGGCAACTCAAGTTTAGACTCAGACTTGAGAAGTACAAAAGAATTGAAACACTCAATATTTTCTTATACCGCATTGGTATAATATCGCAACTCTTTCACTCACTTCTCTCTCAAGAATCTCTTGAAATGCTTCGTGCTTTGCTTTTTTGGTGTGTCTTCCATCTTCTAGAACATGCCTATTTATAGGCAAGCGAAGATGAATAAACCATATGTTTTACTATTCATATGGTGGCTACTTTATATTTGTCATCAAACAGACAAAGAAGTCTTCTATATTTTTTCTTTGTACTTCAATCATCATATATGCTATGCAAAAGGTGTTAATACCAGCTGGTGTTTTGGGCGGTACTGAATGACACATTGCACTTTCTTGTGTGGTGAAATGGATGGCAACCAAAAACTACATTTTTTAGACTGGGATACTATCTCCAACCTAAATAAAATGGAGGACTTGGAATCAAATGCCTCGGTGCTATGAATTTGGCCTTTATTTCTAAGTTAGGGTGGCAACTTATGGGGGATTCGCATCCAGCACCCAAACGTTGGTCAAATAATCCACTTAACACTGAAACGTTCCGAAACCTCACTTGGCACCCAAACGTTGTCAAAATTGACTCAATTAACGCCAGAAAACCGGCTGTTACCTTTGACTTTTTAAATGATACCGTTGACTGAACCAAATTGATTGCAATTCGCGTGATTTACCGATTTTACCCCTAATTTATTTGATTTGGCGGTAGAATACCCGAACCGTCTGGCTTCCACCTATTCCTCTTTGCACACTTCCCCGCGTTGCTCTCTCTATCCCCTGCTCCCCCGTTTTCCCCTGCTTCCCTGCGATTTTTCTTCTTGCATGTGCAGATTTAGTACTTTGATCATATATTTGCTGCAGTTGCTGCTAATATCTCGTTGATTTAGTGCGTGTTGGAGGGTACCTGGAAGACAATGAGTTTGAGACTACCTAAGCGACGAGATGAGCCTCCTCCCGTTTATTGTAAGATTAAAATCACCCTTGTGTTAAAGATTTTGTTTTTACTCGATTTTTAGGCATAAGCTGCATATTGTGTTCTGTAATTTGGAAATTTAGAGGATTAATGGTTGTAGACCCTTTCCATTTGCATGCGTGGAGATATTGTGGATGGTACGAACAATATTTGGGATGAAACTAAAATTTTTCCACTGTTCCCAGGCGTTTTTGTTGGAAACATATTTTTTGTCCAAGTATGATGAAAATCAGTGATCTTTATGTGCCATTGTCTATTTTGCCTCCTGCATGTCAAGGTTTTGTGGAGTCCAACAATTTTTTTTAAATTTTCGTTTGTGCAATGCCTTGTTATTTATTAAGCAAATGTGTTTTTGATTCTGCATTTGTCAAACCCCGATGTTGTTTTGTAATTTTTTTTACTCTGTGTTTGTAAATTGTTTTGAAATTTTCTTGTGCTCAATGATTTGCTTCACAGCTCCAAACAGTGGGCAATTCACACTCATTGTACATTATGGGGGGCTGTTGCTGCATTTGCCTAGGGCAAACTATACTGGGGGTGACTGTTTCGTGTATGATTATGTGGAGGAGGATGAGATATCATTAGTGTACTTGGAGCAAATGTGTGAGGAAAATGAGGTATTAGGTAAGAAAAAGTATTATATGGTTGAGGGTCACAAGTTTGTTATGTTATCAAATGATGGGGCATTATACAGTGCTGCTAAGGAAAGCGTGGGTGCAACAAGGATTCTTGAATTGTATGTTGAACAGTTGGTTGATCAGGTTAGTAACTTTCCCTTGGCCATGGAGTCTTGTGGCCAGGAAATGGGTGTTGGTGGTGCACATAAAGATGCTGAGGGGGAGTCTGATGAGTATGAGTACAGTGATGGGGAGGGTGGAGACATTGAGGGAGAGCACCATAATGAGGTTGAAAATGTTGAAGAAGATGTGGTGTATAATTCTTGTGATGAGTCGGAGTACAATGCTGAGGGAGTAATGGATTCAGATTTAAGCTTCAATGAATATAGTAGGGATGATGAAGAAGATGATTCTTTAGTTAGTGAGGGTGTGGATGGTGGAGATGATAGAGATGATGCATGTGTTAGGGAGGGTGGGGATGATGGTGATGGTGGAGATGATGCATTTGTTAGTGACGGTGGTGTACATAATGATAATGATGTATCAGATGAAGTGGGTCCAGACATAGCTAACAGTGATGGTGAGGATCAACTTACGATTAGGATGTTTAATCCTAACCGTGATATGAAGAAGCCTGAGTTTTTTTGTGGGCTTAGATTTTCTGATGTGCAAATATTTAAAGACGCTGTGAAGATGTACTCAATAAATGTGGGGAGGCCAATCGTTGTATCTAAGAGTGACAAGGGCAGGTGTCTTGTTAGGTGTAAAAATGACGGTTGTGAATGGTTTGTGAGGTTAGGTTTGGATAGGAGACATGGAAATTATGTGATTAGGGCAATGAACAAAAAGCACACCTGTAGTTGTACAGTTCGAAATACAGCAATAAGATCAAGCGTAATTGCAAAAATGTATGTGGATGAGTTTGCTGCAAACCCAAATTTGAACTTGTCTGCTTTTAGACAGAAGGTAATGAAAGAGTTGAGGTGCAATGTGAGTAAAAGTCAGGCATATAGAGCAAAGAAAAAGGCATTGGATTTGATTAGAGGAATGCCGGAGGATGAGTATAAACTTATATGGCCATATATTGAGGAAGTGAAGAGGACTGATCCCAGTGCAACCATGTGTGTGACCACAAGCACACCCTCAAACGATTCAGTTCCTGTGAGGGAAGAAGATGTCATACTGAGAGAAGCAAACATACCTCTAGTGATGGACCAACCTAGATTCCACAGGCTATATTGCAGTTTTACTGCAATGAAGCATGGAATGCTGAATGGCAATAGGAAAATATTTGGTATTGATGGTTGTCATCTGAAATCAAAGTATGGGGGAATGCTGCTCACAGCTGTAGGTATTGACCCAAATAATAACCTATTCCCCATAGCCCATGCAGCAGTTGAGGGTGAGAATAGGGAATCTTGGGCTTGGTTTCTTTGGAATTTAAGGACGGATTTGAAGTTGGTGAGTGCAAATGAGTGGACAATTATATCAGACAAGCAGAAAGGTCTGATACAAGCATGTGAGGAGGTGCTTCCAGAAGCACATCACAGGTTCTGTGCAAGGCATTTGCATGGCAACTGGGCTCTGGCTGGGTACAACACCATCTCTCTTAAAAAAGCATTTTATGAGGCTGCCATGGCAACAACAGTGGTAGGCTTTAAGTGTGCAATGAGAAAGATTGAGAAGATGAACCCTGATGCAGCAAAGTGGTTGGAAGACAAACCGGCAAATCAATGGAGTAGGTCACACTTCAGCCCAATGGCAAAGTGTGATATGATTTTGAACAATGTATGTGAGAGTTATAATTCAGTCCTTCTTGAGGCCAGACAGATGCCTATTCTTTCCATGTTTGAGTGGATAAGAAAGTATAATATGGTTAGGTTTAAGGAAAACAGAGAGAGGGTGAGACATAAATGGGCTGATATGAGATTTTGTCCTAGGATAAATGCAAGGATAGAAAAGATGATTGATGCAGCTAGTGACAGCATTCCTTACAAGTCTGATTATAAGAAGTTTCAATGTCAAGAGTGGGATGGACGGAGTTTTTGTGTAGACTTGAGAGAGCGTACTTGTACATGTAGAAAATGGGAATTGACTGGGATTCCATGTTCTCACGCGTGCTCAGCAATAGCCTATGACAGGGAAGACCCAATGGACTATGTGGATGAATGTTATGCGGTTAAAACATACATGGAAGTGTATGAGTTGCCAATACTTCCATGTGTTGGATTGAAACAACTACTTGAGGCTGAACAGGACCCAATAGTCCCTCCACAAGTGAGAAGATCGGCTGGAAGGCCAAAGAGGTTGAGGAAGAGATCCGCCGGGGAAGCTGAGTTGATAAAGGTGCAAAGAACTAAAACAACTGTGACACAGACAATGAACAGAGTAGGTCAACTTCAATTGTGTAGGGTATGCAAGCAAACAGGACACAACAAGAGAAGTTGTCCAACAATTGTGGGTGAGAACTCAAGTTGTCCAACTGAGGTAAAATATATGTTGTATTCTTTTCTTTTCAACTGATTTTTATATGCTATGAAATTCACATATATTGTATTCTTCAGTCACAGATTGATAGCCAGGTGAGAAGCAAGAGGGGACAGTTTCAAACGTGTAAGATGTGCGGTCAATCCGGCCATAACATGAGAAGCTGTCGACTTCGTGTAGGGTCACAGTCAAATGTACATTCAAATGTGCCATCTCAGGTAACAGATATATGTCATCTGTAGTAACATTCAATTCTTATTTGTCACTTTATTTCATGTTTTTATTGTTCTGTCCAGCATATACCAAATGTGCAGCCTTCACCAAACGAGCAGCCTGCACCAGCCGAACAACCTGCTCCAACACCACATCCTGTACCAACTGCACAGCCTTCATCCGTTGAAGAATCAAAGACCTGGCCTCATTACAGGAAAGTTCCAGGGAGTGACAAGATTCTACCCAACTTCAAGTACCGTCAGGGGAAATTTTTCATGCCAAAGTCTCTTATCGAAAAATCCAGGCATAACAAGAATCAAGACTGAAGTTGATTGATGGGATATTAGGAATGAGGATACTGTTTATTTGTTTTGGGATTTTAGCATGAATATGGGTATGCTAGATTGGCTGTTCTCTGTTGATGCTTAGGATATTAGGAATGAGGCTTCAAGTACTGTTTATTTGTTTTGAATGGTGCTCAAAATGTGCACACTTTTGCTGGTTATTTTGAATGGTGCTGAGTTCTCAGTCAGACTCATTGCTTGTTTTGAATAGTGCTAAATTTTCATTCAGAACCATTTGAAGCCTGCATATTTCTTACTTTGAATTGTGTTTATATTCCATAACATTGTAAAAAGGCAACAAAACAACAAGGCCACAAAAACAAACATTACTTAAATTTCAACCAACAAACTTACATTACATAGCACTATGGAACATAACATTTTCATTTCTTAAACAAACACAACATCATTGGTCCACAACATCAACCACTGCCTAATACAAACCCACGCTACATGGACAACATTTTGATCAAAATTACCCAACTAAATATCACTGCCTAATACAAACCCACGCTACATGGACAACATTTTGATCAAAATTACCCAACTAAATACCACAATGCACACCAGGATCCGGTTTTTCTTCTCCAAATGACTTATATTC
The DNA here is from genome assembly GCA_036186865.1 of Eustoma russellianum. Lineage (NCBI taxonomy): Eukaryota > Viridiplantae > Streptophyta > Magnoliopsida > Gentianales > Gentianaceae > Eustoma > Eustoma russellianum. The sequence goes on from AP025043.1 coordinate 40,169,696, forward strand.
ATGTTGCACTTCTTTATCTCATCTTCGTACCTACTGCACCTCCTTAGCAGCCCCGGTATAATTTGACACGCACGTTCACCCATTGGTTCATCCAACCATTGAAAGAAACCGCATCCTCCAACTCCATTCTAACAAGCAAACGGAAAAAACAGTCAAAATTTTGCCATTTTTTAACTCCCAAACATTTGCAGGAATATTTTAAACTTACCCTCTTCAATGGACATGCTAGGAATCTACGTCCAGGATTTGATTTCGTCCACGAAGTTGTCTCAGCCATTTTCATACCACAATAGCAGCGCCCTTCCACACCCAATTCAGCCCTCCTCCAGCGACTACCAGCCGAAGATGAAGTAGACATCTTTGTGCACAATATAGAGAGAGAGAGGGAAGAATCAAGATATTGAATTAATCTTGGATGTTGTTTCATTTTGTGCATTTGGGGTCTAATTTATGTAAAGAAAACAGAGGGAAGCGGTAGGAGCAGTAAGGAGGGAAGCAGCAGTCGTTTTTTTGGAGGGGAACATATTTTGGCGCTAAAATTTATTGAAACCGGCTGCAGCAGGTTAGCAGCCGGTTTCTGGTGTTAATTGAGTCAATTTTGACAACGTTTGGGTGCCAAGTGAGGTTTCGGAACGTTTCAGTGTTAAGTGGATTATTTGACCAACGTTTGGGTGATGGGTACGAATCCCCCGGCAACTTATGGGTACAGATTCGGGGATGCGCTGGAAGTAATGGACGTGGTGACGCCGCTAATAGGAGGTGGACATGCGTCCAACTTTACACCTTTTCATTTATTTTTATTTTTTTTTGCTTTTTACAGAGGGGCCACATGTCAGCCATCTATTGGGAGCGTCACCGCGTTCCCCCATTTTTCCGCGTCACTGAATCCTGCTCTGGCAACTTATAACAGCTCTGGATAAACACCGGGTAAAAATTGTTAAGGCAAAATATGGAATCTTGGTTTGAACATGGACAAAGTAATGTCTCTTTTGCCACAATCTTCAAAAATGTGCCGACTTGTTGAACTCTGTGATGCCATCCTCTAACTTTATGTATGATGAAACACAAAATGATGGCAACATATCTATATGGAAGGCATCGGCATCTGATACGAGTTGGGATCTCCTCACCCCAACTTTCCTCACTCCCTTACTGTCACGTGTCGCGCGGTCACGCGTCACCGCACCTCCATGCGGTGAGGCGATACTATCCCATCTGGTACAAATGCCGGTGGTGACAAGCATTTTTCAGAAGCGGTGGTGTGACATATAAAAAATTGTGTCATGTCTTACTTTGATGATACACTTTCTGTACTTACTGATGCATCGTTTCTTATATCTTGTTAGTAACTTAATACTTGATATATATCATTTACGTAAATCCGACTTTTGTATATCGTTATAGACGGAAACCTCGAAAGCAATGCAATAATATTGTTGTATCGTAAATATATATCATTTATGAAACTGAGTCAAGTTAGGATGCCAAACCTTTTTTTTGGCACCCAATGAATCTTATCTCGCATTTCTTAAACAAGCAATAAAGCGAGCAGGAAGATCCATCCTTTCTCTTTCAGTAGGAAATCACCAGGCGCTTTCTCTTTTAGGCATGACTAAAAAAAGTACATAGAGACCGAAGATTAAGACTAACGAGGTTTAGTCAAAATATATGAACACCATAGATTATATTTACATGCGCTTTCTTTTTTTGTTTTTGTCTTTGTCTTTCATTATTTGTCTATCTATATACATATAGAGCTAGAGTCTCGCCGGAATCAAACTGTCTATCCTTTGGAATTGAAGTATTGTTTGTCTACCTCTAATCCTCCTTATACTCTAGCGATAACTTTTGATGTCGTTGGGATATTTTAGATATGTGTTGTTGTTGTTTATCTTTTAGCAAATACCTACGGGCCAGTTTTTATATAAATAGCTTAATTACGGAGGTGAAGTAAAGCCAGTATTTAGTTATTGAAGGGGAATATTCTTAGTGTTCCATATATCAAGTGATTCCTCTTTGTTTCAAATTAATCTGAATAAATTTCTTGAAAATTATTTACAACTTTTTCCGGCGATCTTTTTTTCCCCATTTAATCTTCTTCTGACATGCTTAAACATAAAGTTTATTACTTTGATACATTTAGTTTGCTACAGAATTTTGGTGATTATTGGAATACTTTTATTTTATTATTGATGATGTCAGATTTATCACCAATGTAAAAGTTGAAATATCTGGGGGTAGGCCGTTATCCCTCCGTCAACAGTCCTTCAAGGAAACCTAAGAAAGGAAAGAAAGCGCCCTGGGAAAACCCTTCGACGCTCAAGTCAGTTGTGGGCATTTTAGCATATAGCTTATACTGGAATGAAGGTTGTGTGGAACCTGTTTGAGGTCGGCCAAGGTATTAGCCGAGCTGAGATAAATCCAGTTGGTAGCTTATTAGAGACTTGGAGCTCCTTATTGTTGAGGAAGCTCTTTTATACTTGGCGAGGCTGGGAGCTGAGTGTCTCAAAGGGATGAGATGAGGACGTCTGGCTAGCTTGCATGGTAGCCGCGTGGCCGCTAAGGGCTGCTGTGCTGGCTACTTCCCTCTGCATGGCCGACAGATGGAGAGATAAAACTACATGGAGGCCACGTAGCATACAAGACTGACTGTTATAGTCTGGCCGAGGTCAATAGTCAGAGATCCGTGGCCGAGATGAACTGTTGAAGGCTTGGCTAGGAACCAAAGGGCTGGTTTCCTTTGGCCGAACTGGATGTATAGCCGACATCTTCAAGATGTCCGAGATGCTAAGCTATTATGGCCGAGGTGCCAAGCTGTTATGGCCGAAGTGCCATTTTGAGGAGCAGAAATGCCGAGGCCTCGTAGTGAAATGCTTGGGCCGAGGTTCTCTGTCCGAGCTATTCTTCGGCTGAGATAAGGCTCTGAAGCCGAGACAAGATCCTTTGGCCGAGGTAAGGCCATTAAGCCGGGGTGAGACCCTTAGGCTGAGGTGAGCTGTTAGTTCCCAGAGGGTGCTGACCATGTGGCCAAAGTGGTGAAGGCGTCCTGTGGCCGAGATGGACTATTTGTCCGTATATGACTTGGTTGGTCTCCAAGCCAACCTACGGTACTTAGTCACTTTTATGCCCTTGTTTTAGCGTTGACCGTCATTGACTAACGGGGGTATTTTTTGTATCATCAATTATTACCAATCACAACTATACATGTTGCACATCTACGTTACATGATATCCATAGCAGGTTGCATATATATCATCATATATCGACATTTGATTATATCACCACGTGAGGCTAATGCAAGAGATAGTTTGATGTCTTGCACCTACCCCACACCACTCATTTTTCTTTATTCACCTCTAAAGAAATGTTCTGACATTTTAAAATCGCTTTTTCCCATGGTACTTTAAACCCGAAATAACTTTCGGAGTAAAAGACTATCCTCTGGTCCTGAAAGTCTCTACCGTTTATATTATGGAAAATGTAAATAAAGAGCTCAGCGGCTTCTTAGGTTAGGTGAGGATCTACACAGTGACTCACATAAGGTGGTCCCTTGCAAACTAGGCCGAAACTAGGCATTTGGTCTAACAGCAGTCGAACACTCACACTGTGCGTGTGTGTGGAACCGAACTCTTGACCTCTTGGATCAAATCCCAACCTAAACCCGAGATAACTGACATTACTAAAGTGGTCCATTTTCATAGTGTTTTATTTTTCTCTCTCTATTCTATTTTATAATGGTGGCTAATCTTATATAATAATTTTAATAACATATTTAACATAAGAGTATAATTTATACTACGTGTTAGTGATTTACTTCAAATGTTTATCATGTATTATATACCATGTAACTTCACTATGTAATAACATGTATCATATCATGTAAAAAGAAGAAAACTTGACACTATTATACTATTTACCTGAAATAGATGTTTCAATTTTTCTAAGGCATGGTAGACTTTTGTAATATTCAAAAACTATTTTGTTGAAGATATTATAAAATTCTCAAGTCAAGAGAAACAAAGAGATGGGAGGAGTATGCACCAATGTACAGACTATCATCAAAGTTCAAAATTTGCTTAGTTGTTTGCATAACATAGTTAAGCAAAAAAGTATTATGGAGTCATGGCATCGATGAAAATAGGTAAACTATAAAATAATGATTCACATATATGTTGTTAACTCTTTATATCGAATCAGGTTATATTGTGTGTTTAATGAAAAAAGAAACTATGAAAACTATCTAATGAGACATATATCTCGATTAAATCGTATACGAAAGTCTAAAAACACAATGGTGAGTAGGGGTGTTAACGAACCGAGCCGAGTACTAGGTTTTCAAATTCGGATTCTTATAGCTAAACGAACCGTTTGGTTCGGTTCGTTTAGCTAAACGAGCTTTACAATTGGTTCGAGTTCAGAACATTATAACTGTTAAAATGAGCCAAACAGTTTGCGAACAGTTCGAATCGTTTAACTAAACAAACCTAAATAGGTGTTCAAATTCAGTTCGTTTAAGTAAAATTAACAAACGAACTCGAACCAAATACGAAACGAACTCGAACTCGCTTAAACTTAAGATAGTCGGAATTGGGGATTGCGACTTCCTTTTTTTTCCTTTTCTTTTTAGAAAATTGCCTGTTTACTCATCAGTCATCAAAGGCAAAGATTGTGTGCGTGGGAATTGACGAATTGTATAATGGCCTTTTCTTTGTATTGGCCATCTAACCTTGTAATAATTTTGTCCACCAAATAATTGGACAGATTCACAAAACGATGAAATACTTTTGGACTCTGTCCATATTTTAGAAACCCACGAGAAACATATTTTACTTTATCATCTATCAACTGAAATATCTAACATCCTTCCCACGTGAACAAACTTCTTCATCTTCCAGTTAGTGTTTTGATCAGTTTGCACACAACCCATAAGGTGTGACTTCAGAATCATCTTCTTTTCATCATCAGGTGCATGCTTATGCTACAAAAGATAATCCCTTTATTTCTTTGTTCAATATCAAATGCTGTTATTATGCGGTTTCCTGAGTTGATGTTTTAGTTTCTGAAGTCAAAAAGTGTGCAGGGAACCTAGAATGTTTAATTTTTACCCAGTTTGGTGAAGCTCGAGTGATGTGTAAACTGATTAATTAATTTACTGTTCTTGTAGGTTGCATAAATGTTTTCCTAATTTTTTCTTTTTTGGATGATTATGTTTCTTGGCAGAGATTAAAGGTCTTGAGGTGAGCTATACATGCTTTTGGCTCTCTCAAGTGCTCTTGATTATGGTATTTTGATGATTTGGTTGTTAGGTCAAGTATGTCTGCTGGTGCTCTCTAGAAATCAGGTCTTTGAAGATAGTAAATACTAGATAACTAAGGAATCTCTCTCTCTCTCTCTCTCTCTCTCTCTCTCTCTCTCTCTCTCTCTCTCTCTCTCTCTCTCTCATGGAGGGTGTGTCTACCAGCTGCAGTCTTGTGAGAGTTATAGTAGCCCAGAACTGGAGACTTCTTTTTTAACTTCAGTGATATCAGAAAGTCAGGCCTTTACAGACAGTAATGACTAGATTTATTAAGGTTTTATTTCTTTATTTAATTCTCTAAGGATATAGTTACAAACTGCACTCTGGTGAGAGTTAGTCCGAGAACCGGAGACTTCGTGCTTAAGGCATCTCAAGATAGTAGCTATTTGATTGTTATGGGGTTTATTGTTATTATTAGTATTATATGTTATTTCTTTAGGATGTATATAAAAGCTGCTATCTTGTGAAAATTTTGGTGTCCAAGAAGTGGCGACTTCTTTCCATCATGTAATCAGCTGGGATCTCAAAATTGTATTGAGCCCTTTGGATTCTGGGCTGGTGTAACAGCAGTGATGAAACCAATACCTTGAAAGTTTAAATGACAAGTTATAGGATAACATTATTCGTTTTTTTCTTTTACGAGGAATCAAAGAAGAAACAAGAAATTTGTATGTTTATTTTACCTGTCATAATATGCATCAGCCATGGGGTTTTATATTGTTCCGGTTGCCTATGGTGACTTCTTTTTTTTTCAGTCTTGAGACGATTTATAACTGAGGCATACCTTTAAGTCTTCAGTCTGTATGTTGATTTATGATCTGTTCGATTAGTATGTTATTGGAGCTCAGGATAACACTCTCTTTGTGGTAGTTTATAATTGCTTGGTTTAATTGAATGAATCTATACAGCCTTAATATCTACCTTTATGTGAAACAGGCACATCCAAAACATGAAGTGCAGATCCTTCTGTATAGTTTTCTGTTTATGGGCCATTACGTGCTCTCTGTTTCCTGCTTTTTCTGAGGGCTTGGTGCGAATTGGGGTAAAGAAGCAACCTTTGGATCTTGAGCGCATAAAAGCTCTAAAAATGGCGAGGATTGAGGGCAAGATTGAGAAAGGCACCAAATTTGCAGGCAGCAAATTTGGTAGCTCTAGTCCAGATATAGTGTCTTTAAAAAATTACATGGATGCACAGTATTATGGTGAAATTTCAATTGGTTCGCCTCCTCAGAAATTCACAGTAATATTTGATACTGGCAGCTCCAATCTCTGGGTTCCATCATCAAAATGCCACTTTTCTGTGAGTTTATGGAATTTGTTGTTCTTTTCCACCTCCTTTTACCAGTTCCATCTCCTCTACTAATTCTTAAGAATAAATAATTTGCAGCTTCCATGTTGGATCCACTCTAGGTACAAGGCCAGCAAGTCCAGCACCTACACGGAGATAGGTAAGATGTTATGACTAGATTTATACTTGTTTGTGAATGATTTAACAGCCTGAGATATGAGAAATCATGTTTGTTTGGTAAATTTCCAATCCATATTTTTCTATGTATATCATGAATGTCCGCAACACAGTTGGTCCCCATTATTTGAGATCTCTTTTGCCAGAATATGAAGAATTCTGTACATTTTTCATAGACAAGTTTTCATATGAGGAGCATTCAGAGCCTCTACTAGGAGAAAAAGAATGGATTCTGTGTCATGTTCCTGATAAGTACAGCTAGACAACGATTTTGCCTTTAATCAAAAAATATCTGGCATAATTCATAATTTAATTGGCAAAAGCTCTCTGTCTTACTGTGTTGTTTATAGAGGTTTGTTCTTTGAGCAACTGATTCCCAGCTAAGCTTTGCTAATCATGGTTCAGGAAAGTCATGCGCGATTCATTATGGATCTGGATCAGTTTCTGGCTTCCTGAGTAAGGATAATGTTAAAGTTGGGGATGTTGTAGTCAAAGATCAAGTGAGCTCCTGGGTCTTACTGTTGATCAGTTTATTCTGTTTCTGTTCTCGTCAATCACTCTAGTATTTCAACTTTCTGCAGGCTTTCATTGAAGCTACTAAGGAAGGAAGTCTGACATTTGCAATCGGCAAGTTTGATGGAATATTTGGCCTTGGCTTCCAGGAAATTTCTATTGAAAATGTGGTTCCTGTTTGGTATTGCCTCTGAGAAATATATTGATGCTTGAGTGCCTACTTGTACTTAATATAGAACTTAATTATCTACTCCTGCATATCTTAACACCGTATTTGCAGGTACAATATGGTTGAACAAAACCTTGTAAATGAGAAAGTGTTCTCTTTCTGGCTGAACCGTGACGAGACATCAAAAGAAGGAGGCGAGATTGTGTTTGGTGGAGTTGATCCACGTCACTTCAAGGGGAAGCATACTTATGTTCCAGTGACTGAAAAGGGATACTGGCAGGTGGGAAAGAAATTCTATCTTCATTCTTGTTTCTCTGCTTAAGATGTGAAATGAGCACGACTAATCTGTATGATCTTTCGCAGTTTCAAATGGGGGATTTCCTCATTGGGAACCACTCAACAGGTGTGTTTTGTCTGATCTAAACTAGAGAATGTCACCCTCAATTCTCCATGTTTTTGAAATACCAAGGGGTTTAGGCCAAGAAATATCGAAAGCTTGAGAACATATTTATACATGTGAATGTCCAAAATTTAGGCAAGACAGAAAACTTTGATTGTTTCAAGCCTTCTTAGGAGTCCTGGTTCCATTTAGTGATATGTATTCTCTATCTCCCAGGCTATTGTGCTGGAGGATGTGCAGCTATTGTGGACTCTGGAACATCGTTGCTGGCTGGTCCAACAGTATGTTTTGTATTCTGTTTGCTTCTTTTCCCATATAGAAGTCTTTTGGTATCATTATTTCTCTATCTCACGTGCATAGTTAAATCTCAACAAATACATGTCTGTTTCAGACGGTGATTACTCAGATTAACCATGCCATTGGAGCAACTGGAGTAGTAAGCTTGGAGTGTAAAGAGATTGTTTCCGAGTATGGGGATATGATATGGGATCTCCTAGTAAATGGGGTCTGTGATTATTTACTTCTCATTATTGTTCATCTCCTGTCTCCTACACAAAAAAGGCTTCGGGTAAACAGTCGAACTTTTGTTCTGATGGTTTCAGGTAAAACCTAGCCAAGTTTGCAAGTCAGTGGGCTTATGTTTGGTTGCTGGAGCACAAGATGAGAGGTTAGGATGAATTCTTTTACATCTCAAGGTGTATCTTGGTTGCCTATAAGGCTGTAATGGTGAACCCTTCCTTCTTCATTGTCAAACCATGGCTCTATTTTTCCTGTTTATTAACATTGCACTGTATGTTCCAAAACTTTGTCCGCCATCCTGTAGATTTCTGCTTATAAGCAAGACCATTACTTACAGAGTAAGAAATATGATGCATTCGCTTTGTGAACAAAATTTGACACGGTCATGCTTTATCTCTCTATTCCAAAGAATCAGGGAGCATTTTAAAATGAAATTTTACTTAAAAGATGTTTAGCTTACTTGTCCTAGAAAAAAAAAAGGGAATTTTTAATTATGAAGTCTCACACCACTTGGTAGTGCATAACAAGTGTAATGGTTTGGTCCATATGTGAACTTTATGGGTGCCTCCTTATGCTCATCTCAGGTCATACATCAAGACAGTTGTTGATGAGGAGAACAATGTAGAAGCTTCCAACGGTCCGTTATGCTCTGCTTGTGAGATGGCTGTTGTTTGGATTCAGAATCAGCTGAACCAGGAGGAGACAAAAGAGAGAGTGTTAGAATACGCGAATCAGGTGACTTGCCTATATGTCATCTGTTATTCCCTTGTGATGAGTACTATTCCATTGAGAAAAAAAGGTTAATTTTATGATTTTTAATTTTCTGTTCTACAGCTCTGTGACAGCATACCAAGTCCAATGGGAGAATCTGTAATAGACTGCAACAGTGTATCAAACATGCCAAATATCACTTTCAACATTGGGGATAAAGCTTTTAACCTCACCCCTGAACAGGTTAGATTTTCATCATATAATTTCTTCCATGCATATCTAAGTTCTCTTTTATTTTTTTTTTTCATACAGATTTACATTGCATGAGTGTTTCTTTCCCTAGAATCAACATATGTTGGCTAGCACCATACTGTAGTAGTAATTGAATTTCTTGCCTTTTTGGTCTGTGAGATGACTCTAGTCAATTATCAACCTTTTGGACCAAATCAATTTCTGCATCTTTAAAAGACTCTTAAACTAATATATGTTATAATAGTTTGTAAAGACAATGGAAAAAAGAATGATGGTGAATTGGAGCTTAAGAAAGCAAGAATAACTTGGCGCAGGACCACATAGATCAATCGATGTACACTTCGATCGATCGATGTAATTGATAGAAGTAATATGGATCGATCTAAGTGGCATGGAAATGAAGCTGAGTATTCTGTTGGATATAGATTGATCACATTGATCGATCGATGTCATGTAGATCGATTGATGTACCCTGAGTGCAAAGTTGAAGTACACTGTCCAACATAAATCGATCACATAGATCGATCGATGTGACTTAGATCGATACATATAGATCGATCGAAGTAGTTTGGATGAATGTTGGAGCTCTCTGTGAGACATCGATCGATCGATGTGCTCGCCAGATGTGGCTCTTCATCTAAAGTTGCAATATATGCATCAAGGGACATGTCCAATCACCATGCAACGGCTAGAAATGTGTGAAATAAAGTTCAAGAGCCTATAAAAAAGCTATTGCAACACATTTCAAAACATCTTGATCTCAAGTTAATCCTAACATTTAAAGTTCTTCTTCTTACCCAAAAACACTCTAAATTTGAAAGTTCATTTGGTTTCTTTCCTTATTGCTAAGCTTTGAAACTTGTTGGTTGTTGTATCCCAAGAAGAAATTTGTCTATAACCCTGCAACAACTAGTGGAGACAAATATTCTTTGCGGATAGTGTTTATACACGCCTCAAGCCATCAACAATTACTACTTCTCTTTGTTCTTGCATCCATTTTATTGACAATATACACATGCATATCTTAATTAGATAGTTGCTGCATATTCCATTCAAGTTTTTATTAAGAACTGGCTAGTGATCGCTCTTCTCCTGACTTATCACTAAAAGTCTTGTCTTTATGCTGGCAGTACATCCTTAAAACTGGAAAAGGGGTTTCTAGCATTTGTCTCAGTGGATTCATTGCGTTGGATGTCCCTGCACCCCGCGGTCCTCTCTGGTAAGTTGTCTGCACTTGTTATGGAGCTTACGCGTTGTTATAACAAAATTACCCAATTAAGTATGCCCTTATGTCTACGATGATAAATCTGAATGACATACAAGTATATTAAAAACCATGCAGGATTCTTGGAGATGTGTTCATGGGGGTGTACCATACTGTATTTGACTATGGTAACCTCCAACTGGGATTTGCAGAAGCTGTTTAGTTCATCTTATGCCAAGTCGGTCACCTATATTATCTGTTGATCGATGGCTACTTTTGTATGCATGTATATGTAATTAACGCCGCGAACTTGTTTGTTCTTGATGTTATAAGGACGTGTATGCAGAAGTAATATGTGGATCTCTATGAAAAGAAGTAGCTCTGAATGTTCATATATGTATTAGATTTCTTGAGTTTTATCTCACTTGAAGGCATATCAGGATGTTGCTTCATATATTTGTGCAAATAATTTGTGGAGTAAACACTAGTAGAATGGTCTTTTTTTGGTAATGATTTGGCAGTATAAGCTTGGTTATTGGTTCTGATATGATTGATTTGGAGTGAAGGATGGTTAGAAAGGGCATCTTGTACGTGTAAAAGTGGTGTATGGATGTTTGTATCATTAAACATCGCTTGAGAAACGAACTACGGTAAGCATTTCTGTTGCTAACTGTAAAGATGCATGATAAGATCAAAAAGAAAAAAGAGAGAATCATTTAGGTCCCTCTCCCCTCTTCCCCCCCCCCCCCCCCCCCCCGCTCCCCCGGCCTTCTAGGTTGGTGAGACTTCACATGAGTACCCACGCAAGGTGCCTCCTACAAACATCCGACCCCCATACCCTGTTATAGGCAGGAGACTCTAAGACAATGGGGTAACAACTTTGTTTGGATGTAAATTAAGACAGTTTGATATAGATTACATCTTCTCCATTGCACTATGCCCTCAGTGAAAGCCTATACCCAGGGACTTGCCATGTGTCATTCTCTTACAGCTCTAGTCAAACTTTTCGACATAAATAAGAGGTTAATCAGCTTTTGCTTAATCAGATACATAGATCGGCTAAAGACAGATTACAACTGGTTCTTCCTTATAAGTACGATTAAATTGCAAGAAAACACTTGATGATACCTGATCTATCCTTCAGAATTTACAATAATGGTGTCAACAAAACATATACCAACTAATTAACCTGCTGGAAGGATACTTACACATTTACAACAAGACATGGATTTCTGCCAGCTAGCAAAATTCAGCTAACCTAGGCCTAATGACATGGACTACATTTGAAAAGAGAAGCCTTTTCAATGTTTCTTATACTGGGAAAAACATCGATAAACCCTGCTCTCATCTAGGCAAAAATGTAGCCATTGTCTCATAGAGATCTAATTTTGCACTTCCCCACCTTCTCAAGTTCCCCAGCCAGGCTACTGAAGATTTTAACTCAGGATTTCCTCTATTAACTATATTCTCAAGCCAAGTAAATCAACGTTACCAAATACACGGTGGCAGGAACAGCAGGATCCTGGCAATGCTAAAAGCCTCAAGGATACCTTGGCAAACAGGAAGTCTCATCACCTTCAACAAGATTTTTCATAAGCACGTCACACCTATCAAAAACTATTCGACCCCCACGACCAATCCTTCCGTGTAAAGCTGGTGAGCGCATGAATCCACCCTCAGGTTTTGGTGAGTCTGATGGTACTACAATACCAGCAGCAGCAAGCTTCTCAGGATTTGAAGGCTTTGTGAACAGCATGATTGGTTCAACTGGATCCTGCATCAAACCAACAGAGAAATTAAGCTGTATAATTTACCCTAAAGGCGTCAGGCCAGCAATGCTATGAGCATTGCAGAATATGGGGAGATAGAGAATAGAATCGGTTCCTATAAGTATCCATTATACCACCACCCATATAAGAATACAGATACAAAGACCATAGAGGAGCTATTCTTAGGCTTTCTCCACATTTTGCTAACTAGGAATACCATTGAGTGAAAGATAAGTACCGTTTTTTGAAGCAACGCATTTTGCCGTCTTAACTCGCACTTTGTGCTGTCTGTATAAACCATACCATGCTTCAAGTGTTGGAAATTTAAGTTTTGCGCCGCAAGAGGCCGAGTTTGCATACTGCTATTAGCAATATCATCAGAATCAAACTGTTCCTCCTCATTTGAAACAACCTTGCCAGGGAGTGATGTATATCCAGGCAGAGCCAAGCTATCCTCAAGGAGCTCAGTTTCATTCTAAAGAACCCACATTCACCCAATCTATGTTATTAAACTCAAGCCACGATCCGTACCTTAGTTGCAAGTACTTGAAAGACCAGAATATCAATAACATCTACAGACATTATGATATTAAATTCTAAACCATATTAGACATAATTAGCTAAAACAGCTACATTTTTGTGAAATCATCTTCAATAAAGGAAAGGAGATATAAACGGGGGGTGGAAGAGCGAGAGAACTTATTTGGGATGTCAAATTTCTTCAGAAAGACTACACAATCAAACCTAAAAACTCTTGTTAACATGCTGAAAATTTTGCTAAAGAAGGAACAAACAAGAAATTATCAACAACTTGGGATGGCTGTTTTCAGTTCAAGCCTTGCCACTGTTGTAATGCATCTTTGTCTTTATCGGGTAAAGTTCACATTTAGTAGGAGTTGTCAAACTGTCAACACATCCCGAACTTGGTAAGACAACAAAGAGTGGGACGTAATAGTAGCACAATGCTTTTTGGAATGTTATTAAGCCAAACTCTAATGTAAACATCAGATGTCAACCCATTCAGAAAACTTAATGCACTAAATCCTGATCCTAGAACCACATTATTAAAAGAACTTGAACTGCCTGATGCATCAAAAGTTCCACCAAGTGTCACGTCTGAAAAGTGAGCTTCAAGCGTATCTAAGTTTACTATAAGATGTTCAATCAATTAACAATAGCTTCATATTCGGCCAAAGATAGATGTTGAGCCCATACCTTGTACTTCAATTGGATCCTCTGAAGAATAATCTCGTTCTCGGTAACATCTCTTTTTTTCTCCTCTCTCTATAATCAGGTCAAGGGAGATTTCTGTAGGCTACGTTCATTGCCATTTAAAATACCCAAAAGTCATTTTCCAAAAAGAAAATCCGAAGGTCAGAGACGAGCATACCAGGAGTAAAGCCTGCAGTAGGGTCTTTGCTTGTTCAAGATTTCGCCTGACCTGAAAATTTTGCTCGTTTAAGAAAAAAGGATACATGAACATCATTACAGATGAAGAAACCAATATTACTTGTAAGTTGTAACCAACCACCTCCGACAAATGGACACTTGATCTGGGACCAAGTACAGATCAAGATATTTGAATCAAATAAAATCACTGAAAACCAAGTACAAGAAGGCCCCAATACGACTTGAAAGCCTTGAAGCCAGATTGATAAAATCGTACCTCCCTATGCAGATTCAGAAACATCGACCCACTTATTCCCAGACACGTAGCAAAACCTAATAATATCAGATACGCCTTACAAGTGTTAACTCCATTTCGTCTCACTAGCTATGAAAAAAAACAGACAGTGACTTGTAAAGTTCTGCCAGTTTGTTTGTTCTTTTTTTGAAAAAAAATTGAAAAAAAAAAGAGTTCTAGCAGTGATTTCCTTCATGGTTACCAAAATTTATCTGTCAACGTTTAACAAAGCCCAACGTTTTAAGTACTACATAAAGTGCCAAAGCTGACTCCAACAAATCTATATTTTCTGATCCTGTAACCTTCTGAAATATCTTTTTCAATCATTTGAAGAAACTCCATAGAAGCCAATTCAGAATACATTCTGCATGGTTTGTGCATCTCCAGAAGACAAGGAAGTCGCCTCATTTTTAACAGGCATGATTGGTCATTGGTCTCCAATTAATCATTTAAACAAGCAGAAACTTATCTCCCGTGTAAGCCAATAAACTAATAGATGAGCATACAGAGGGTACCATAATGTACATAGCACATTTCATATTGAAACACAAAAATGAAAAGACTGGGTTAAAGTTCCACAAAGAGGTTCATGGTGTTGTCAAAAGTACCCCATGATTAACAGCGTAAAACAAACACTTTAACGGGATTTACTTAGAGAATAAATGAAAAGACTCCAGCCTCTTTTTTGACTTGTTCATAATCCTATACCTCCCCTCCTTGCTCATTCTTCAAGGTCAAGATTCTATTCTTACACCTACACATGTGCAAGTATCTAGAAAGAATTCTGCATTCCTATCTCCCTCCTTTTGCCATTTTTTTTTACTTTTCCTATAAAATTGCTGCTCGTGCTTTACAGCCTAAGCATACCAAGATTTTAATATTTTCTCATCTTAGACTGACTAACCATAAGAAGCAAGTTCAGAAGCAACAGGGAGAAAAGGAAAAATAATGCACCACATCATGAAATAACTCGCAAAAAAGGGTTCTCACATACAGCTGTTTACCCAAAAATCTCAAAATTTATATCAAATAAAGCTGCTCACCTGACGAAGCTTCTCAAATGACTGCACATTGTTTTCCCTCCTTTGCATCTAAGTTAAATTGGATAACAACATAATAAAAGAAAGCCATGTAATAAGAGTTTTTCCATGTCACGTAATAAATTTCTTTAGTACAGAAAACAGGACTGCTCATCCGAAACAAAATAGATTTTCAATTTTTCCTTAGAAAGAAAGCTGCCTACCCTTCTGGTGTGAAGTCTGTGGCTTTTCTCCCTCGGCCGAAATACGTTGTAAGGGTTTGTATCGTTAACTGGCGGAGGTGGCTGTAACAAAAAGAGACAAAAACAGTTGAACGTTAATAAACAGGCAGAGCTGCAAAAGAAACACATGCTAATCCAGACAAATATTGATAAAAAGAAGAAGCAAACAAAATCAACCTGACCTGTAAACGACGTAGAACAGGCTTTTGCCACCGTGTACGCTGCCAAAAATGAGGTTAAAGAAAATAGGAAACAAGTCAGAAAATAGTGCATGAATGTACAAATCAACAACATAGAAATAAATTGAAGAACAATCACCAACCACGCACCTACACACATCCGCAGACATACTATGGTCACTATACCACCATCACTAGGTTTTTCAATATATGGTCTAAATTGAGAGGATAAACATGCAGGAGAAACAGAAACCGGAAAATAAAAATCCGCTGACAGTTTTCAGATTGTTTAAGTCCAAGATGAAAACAAAAGCAGAGTCACACTAAGTCATCGCGAAGGTAAAGAATCAAAATAAACATAGACCTGAAGGCGTTTGAAAGAATAGTAAACAAAGTCAGACATCTTGTTCGTTGCTTTTTGAGGATATCAACATCTCACGTATCAAACCAAACAGCAGAAAAAGAGCACATCATAGATATCATGTAATAAAGACCATAACTTAATTATTGTTAAGTACCTTGCTTTTCCAATAATTGTAGATGGACTGGAAAACTCCATATTTAATTGAAAGAGATTGCAAGGACTGTTATTCCAAATGAAAGTCAAAAAATGAATGTTAGAGAAGAATGGGAAAAAGATTATGCCCAGAAAGAACAAAGTAAATTAACAGGAAAGATTAAAAAAAACACTAAAAAAAGAAAAATAACCAAAACCAAAAAGCTATCCTCATTCCTCATTATATATCAGATAAAAACACAGGCCTGTCCAGGTGAGTATATATTAAGACCCGAATAAAGGAAGTTAATGTATCAAACTTCTCCCATCCTCTCTTCAGATATAGAAATTATTAAAGATATGTACAAGAATACAATAACAAATGTTAGAACTCCAGGAGAACTAAGTCCAGTGCTTTCTATTACAGTGAGTTTACACCAATGACTTGCATTAAATACATATTTATTTGCTTCAGTTATAGATAAGCTCACTCGACACGTTCAAGATAGAGATCAGTGGAGCATGTTATTTGCAGATGACATTGTGTTGGTGGATGAGACTAGTGAATGAGTCAATCTAAGTTGGAATGTTGTCAGAAGACACTAGACAAAAAAGGTTTCAAATTAAGTCAAAAGAAGACACAGTATATGAAATTTTAATTTTAGGAACAAAAGAATGACCTTAGGATCTTGTGTGAAAATGGGAGACCAATAGATTCACCTGAGTGAGAGTTTAGGTATTTAGGATTTATAATACAGAAAGATGGAGGAATTGACAAGGATGTAAATCACACGGTACAGACGGGTAGTTAAAATAGAGAAGCGTGTCAGGTCTTCTTTGTTATAAGAGAGTACCTTTAAAGCTTATAAGGAAGTTTTAGAGGACGGCTTTCAGGCCCACATTGTTATATAGGTCTGAACATTGGAAAGTCAATGATGAGCATGAACAAAGAATGCGAGTGGCGGAAATGAGAATGTTAAGATAGATGTGTGGACATACAAGGAAGGGTAAAATAAAAAAATGAACATCTAAGGAGAAAAGTTGGTGTGGCTCCTATAGATGAGAAGATGAAGAAGTCAAGGTTAAGATGGTATGGACATGTGTAACGATGTCCTGCAGATGCGCCTGTTAGACCGTTGGAGACAATGAATGAGGTGCATATTAAACATAGGAGAGAGATCAAAAAAGACACGGAGAGATATAATAATGAAGAATAGGAATTATATGACAATTGGGGAGCATATAGTTAGTGATAGAGCACAGTGGAGACATGTGATTCATGTAGCCGATGTCATGTAGATGTTATAAGATTTAAGTAAAAATTTTAGATACTCAAACGTGAATCACGGTTGAGAGAGATGATAGTTTTGAACAATACATATTCTAAAGGCGCATATTATGCATTGAGTATTGAAGACACACAAGGAGGCTAAGATTTAGGCTACGACTAAAAAAAGCCAAAAAAAATAAATAAAGCGCAAAAGAAATGATTCATCCATATAGCCAGTCCCATAGTGGAAAAAGACTCGAGTGTTGTTGTCCATATAATTCAAATGTGTGTGACTTGTACCTACATCAGAGCTTCTCTATAACATACATCAGGTACCTCTGTGAAAGACTTGTCCGATAACATAGCTTTCATATATATTTCTTGTAGCCAACAGATTGTACTCTTTCAGTTGGACATAAAGCACGGTATGCTTATTTTGCAGATATTTCAGTAATAATAGACAATCTAATTTATGGAACAAAGGCATCCCTGGGAAAAAACTGTTAATGCTTACAAAACTTCAAATGGATGTAAATCACCAAGCTGTATCAAGAATGTTTCACAAAGTCGATACAACTTCACATGATTGAAGAACTGAGGCTTAGCAGGTAGGATTTTATGAAAACATAGCGAAACAACTCCCTTAGTTCATACCCTAGAGGAAGAAAACAGCACATAAATAGCTTTCCGAAATTCAGCTAAAGGTACACAAAATTATTGGCCACCAAGTTTCCTCCTAAAAATTTCAGAGATGCCTGCGAAAGAGTTCTACATGTAGTCGAGTTCATCTGAGAAGAAGCTATGTGCCATTGGCAAGATCAAAGAAGTTAATAAGCTGCATAACATAATTTCTTTTCTTGTTAAAAAATAGAGTTGTACTTATGAGTTGCATCTCAAACATAAATTATAAATGAATAAGGAAAGAAGTATAGCAGAAAAAAAACAGGGCAAAGCAGAACTAAGTTCCAGGTTCTTGTTCTGTTCTTGAACAGAAAAGCTGAAAAAATGTTGAGAATATTGTCTCACATTGGCCACTTTGGAAAAATAAAATATATGGATTATATGAGGATGATGTACCCCCACTCATTGCTTTAAAGTTTTGAATGGATATGGGCATCATCTTATGTAACCCAAGTTTCAAGATGATATCAGAGTCAGTTTAAAAATATGGACTCATACCTTGCCTGGCCTATGATTGGCCATTTATTGTCTCTACTTAGCCAAGTCCAGATGTTCATGCCTGTCTTGTGGTTCATGATTGACCATTTATTGTCTCTACTTACCCATGTCCAGATGTTCATGCCTGGCTTGTCGTTTGTGATTGAAGGCGGGTTTAAGGCGCGAGAGTATTTCAAGCCACGTTGTCACGCGAAGGTGTGTGTTGAGAATATTGTCCCACATTGGCCACTTTGAGAAAACAAATATATGGATCATATAAGGATGATCTGCCACCACTCATTGCCTTAAGGTTTTGGGTAGATATAGGCCTCAAATCATATAAGCCCAAGTTTCAACACACTTGTAATTGTAGATACTGCATAAACTTATTCACTTCAAATTTGTTAAGCTGCAACTTAGAACAATACAAATCTAGGTCCATCAAATAATTTTCTCAATATGAAACTCAACCATGTTCCTCTAACTTCCATGAGCACAATAGATTGTTCTCGTCAAATGGGCCCCCACTCGGCTAAGGATATGCTCCACACTTTAGGGTACAAGTGTACAAGTTAGTATGTAATTTGCTAATTTAGGAAAAACAAGACGTGAGCCATCATTTTTAAGCAACAAAGGCGCACCCCAACTTGCTTCTATTTTCCTAAATTAGTAATCTAAGCACCAACTTGTATACATAGTTGGCTAGTTGTACAGCATACCGGAAGACCCAAGATTCACGAAACTAAATTCGACCATGTTTTCTTTTCTTTTTACAAAAGGTTGTTGCTTGGAAAGGCAAACATCAAGTTTAACTTGCCCAAAATATATAGGTGGCTTACATAGACCTATCCAATTTATTGTCAACCTGTACAAAAATAGGTGCCACATAGCAACAACATGCCTAACAAGTTGAAGATAACAGTGGCTACAAATGTGGCTTAATGCCAACTGTTTTCATATTCCTCAACCCAACTAGTCTCGGTGGAGATGAACATACAGCACAATACCAAAAGTTCGAGATTAGTAATTCGACTTCTAGATTCTACTGTTGCTACAAGTACCAATCTCTGAACAGAGTGTCCCTAAACGCAAGAAGCCAGCTGGTTCCAGGGATAATGCAGATAGAGCCCTGATATGAACTGTGCCATAGCAAAACGGGCTGAATTCCCAGTACTCCCACCCCAGTCAAAGTGTAAGAGTGTTTGAGTTGGTGTATAGCATCCCGTCAAAAGGTCCAGCAGGCTCGGATTGAGGCGACTGGCCAACCGCAGCTAATTCGACCATGTTTTCAATAACAATCTAAAAAGATGTGCTTTCAAATTTTGAGTTGTGCAATAAACCTATCTCTTTATAATGCCAATATTAAGAATTTAGATTCAGGAAAACATAATAATAATACATAATAATCTAGATTCATCATATATTCATGATCAGAGCTACTTAGATGTCCAAATGCTTCAGCTTCCACTCCTGACCTTTTCCAATTTGAACACCAGTTCTTGTAAATCTATGCTTACAAAAATTAATAAGTAAATTTAAAACCAAAAAAGAAAAAAGAAACACGCCAAAGATAGCAAATCACCAAATAGTTTCCACATTTTAACACTGTCTGACGCCTCAAGCCAGGACAGACCATGTTGTGAAAAGGAAAAATAATTATGACAATCTAGTGGCTTCAAATTAAAAAATGAACTACAACTATTAAAGCACAGATAAAATGTTAACTTTGCAGTGCCTCAAGAACAAAAAAAAATTCGCCGTCTGAATCACAAGGATTTAATTTTCACCTCTACAGCAGCATCAAAAGTCAGAAGTGGAGGAATAGGAGGGCCTAGAGTAGGAGAAATGAGTCCAGCCCTTTCCCTAGTTTTGTGATCCAAAACCTCCAATTTGTACAGAATTGTCTCAAACCTTCATCAAGGAAGAAAGCAAACTAGAGCACTATTTGAATTGGAAGAATTAAAAAATATATATAAGTCGACAATCATGAGACAGACGCTCAATAATTTACTTTCCAAACAGCTAGAATTGTAAAATGAGAATGTACAGGGATGCGCTATCCCAAAGAGTAGTATTTTATCAGATTTCACAAGGTGAGAAACTACAGCCAGATGAAAGTGTGGTCAAGCTTTTTCCCAGTCTAATGATAAATTCTATGAGGTGCATATCACCAGCATATCCGTATCAGAAACATAAGTTCAGCTACTGGCACCAGGCTTTCAATATAACTGTTAATTTATACAAATGAAACAGGTATTTTAGCTACGTTCCAGTAATGTGTTGTAAGATCACCAACCTAATTGCAATATATGTCTCAGAAAACATGAAAACGCAAGCTGCCAGAAACTCATAAAACGGTACAACAAGCCTAAGGGCCCACATTGAATAACAAAAGAATCATAGAATATGAGATTTTGGCCTTTGAACAAGGACAGAAGCCCGTTCTATAGTACAGAAGAAAAACATAAAAAGGGAAGATCTAAAATATCAGAATCCGATTAACATCTCTAACTTGCATTTCCTCAACAAATGTTGCTTCAAGGTCCTAAAGACTCATTCCAAATATATTCTTTCTTTGGTTGATTGGTTTAGGATTGAACATTCAGAAGTCATTACATTCATAGCTTGTCCCATAGGCCCTGAATGTCACATCTCCAAGAACAAAACTTCAGGTACTTCGTATAAATCTAACTTCAAGTCAGACTTATCTAACTTCAAGTCAGATTTTTGGACTGCATACAAAGCAACCATTGCAAGTCAAAATACCACAAGGAGGCGCTCAAACCAAATCTGGCAGATTGTATGTTATGCAGTGTGAAGGAAAGACACTTTCCTAAATAGTATTAGAATTCTTGTTGGCTCTTTGAGGGATTTGTGTGGGTAATCATTTTAAAAGAAGGTGCAGAGCTTTCCACATTCATAAGTCATTTCAAAAGAAGCTGCTGGAGCTTGTCCTGTTGGCAGTTTACCAAACTTTCCTATACAAAAGTTACAAATATTCTAGAATCAATCTAGCCTCAAGGAGCCTTGAGATAGAGGAAATACCACAAACCACTACGTTAATCCGTAGAAAAGTGGGGGCAGGTGGGAGAAGGGAGGGTGGTTGTAAAAACATGAATTGGAGATCGAGTTTAAGCTGCAATTTATCCCATAAATTGGTTCAGTGTATCCTTTTAGCATAAAGAGGACTCGGTGGGTGTACATTATAGCGTATTCATGCAATATCTGGACATAATCTGTAGAGAAAAGGGTTTGATAATGAACATAAAAATTCAGTCAGTTTCACTTATAAAACAGAGGCATAAAGTAACAACAAGAGGTATCTGCACAACATAAATACATCCACAAATAAGCGGACTGAACCAAAGGAAACATAAAGGGGAGAAAAACTGAAAGAGATCATAAGCAAAGGCAAGGGCAATAGGGAAGAAAGAACTTAGTGGAGATATTGGAAAGGATAAGGTGTCTAAACACAACATTTATCTATGATAGAACAAATTATTACATTTCTGCAACCAGATCTTTTCCTTCTCTGTTGTACTCATGTAGCCAACCTTCATCCTCATTGTCAAGATCATACTCAACAAACTCTCCAATTTCAGCTCGTGCTGTTGTTTAGCACAAGAAAATCAGTTTATGGTCTCTGGTTAACGAAAATCAGCGTACAATATATAGTGTAGAGTTTCCATAGTTGGCTTACCTCCTCTGGCACGCAGATAGGATGTTGGCTGAGTAAAAGTAGGGGTATAGTCCCTTTCATATGTATCAACAACCACAAATTGTGGTGTAGGTATATCATCAGCAACCAACTTCTTAGTAGGGACTTGCTGGACAAGGAAACACAATTCAGTTCTCGCAATGTTTCTGTCACTCAAATATTCAGAAAAAAATCATGTTGCATGTCAAAAATTTTTTACCTTCCAAAAAAATCTTCTTGCATGCCAAGATATGGTGTACAAAGAAGCAAGTTTTTCAAACACACAAGCATTCTTCTTGCGTGCCAAGATATGGTGTATAAAGAAGCAAATTTTTCAAACGTACAAGCATTTTACTACATGTCATCTCGAACTTCAAAGACTTCGAGAAACTAAATAGTATTACAAACTAAAGTCATCTCTGAATATGAAACTAAAAGGCAGCATCCTTGATTTTAGACACGTACCAATCCTGCAATACGCTGGGTGAATATCAGGGTTCCAGCTAAAAATACTTTAGTATTCAAATATACATACCAGGGACAATACAAAAGTACACAAGTTTTGAATGGACCCAACAAATCATTAGATGTACAGGAATCATACAAATATGAAAGAAGTATCTCCTGTCAATCTCTATAAACTTGCCACCAGATTCATTAACATAGCTATAAAACTACAATGTAGTTAAAAATCAGGGCTTTCTCTTTAATGCCAATACATTTTATCTCTTTCAAGGGACATACATCAGATTTTCATGAGCTTTGTTAACAACTTTTGCCAAAGGCTCTCCTGCAGAGGAAAGTTTAGTCATTGCACTTATAACATATAAAAAACTTAAAATAAGGTTAAAAAAGAATTAAATAACAAACAACACCCAGAATCAAGTCCGCCGAGGCAGAAAAGTGTACCTCAGTATCAACCTCTGCAGCAATACGAAGTATCAAGGAGTTACGAGTGCTTGTGGAGGCATCATCATCCTCTAAGTCTTTTATAGATTTTACAACAGGAAGCTTCTTATTGAAATCAAGAGGACGCGGCCTAATCGATAATCTACTCATATCAACTCAGCAATTCAACTGTCTCATCTCTACATTAACACCACCATTCCTTCCATTGCCAAAATATTTGAATAAATACCACAATTCACAAACATGCAAAATCCAGAAGAAAAAAAAAAGACAATGTAATTAATCACACTTTCTATCAAAGAGTATCAAGTCAAATTTAAACCCCTATATCGACTTAGTGCAATATAAGCAGAGCATCATACACAAATTGAATTTTGCAAGCCGTCAACGTCTGTGATCATATAAATCAAAAGGGCATACAGGTGCGTACTCATTTAATGCGGAAGCTAAGAGATTGATCACTGAAAAATCATTGAAATAAATGGGAAACTGGAAGAGAATCACTACTGTGTGAGTGCGAGTGTTGTTATGTAGAAATCTGAGGTTTTTGTGAAAGGGAACCTGCGGTTGCGGTGGAAATCCTGAACGGACACTTCGGCACCGATAGCCCAAGCCGGCCAAACGGTAAAACGGTGAGCTACCGATTACAAAACCGCTATGATCATGCATTCAAATATTTAATTTAAATTATTTCACATTTTCCCTAGAAAATTTTGATTTGATAGATTTAGATCGGTCTATATGTCAAAGAAAAAAATGGTAATTAGTGATAGAAAAATTAGATACTCCATATTTAACACATTCAATGGGTTAAATAACAACTAGTTTTGCAAATATTTTATTGCAAGGTTTTGAACCACTTTTATAGCAAGGTTTTGAACCTTTTGGTACATTAGATTTGATTATAATAATTTAGAATTAATCAAATAGAAAGGCCAAAGACGTCATCTTTAGGATCCCGGACTATAATAAAGCATTATCTATTTGTTGCGGGTAAAGGGCTTCTTCTTTCATTCTACTTCCTACCGCTTTTCTAATCATTTATGTAAAAACATTCAGTCAAAATAATTAAATAATTTGACTTAAACTGAGTTCTTTTTCATAATTCGTGATAGATAAAAATTTTATTCCTACTTTATTCTCTGTTCGTTCCAAGTATATAACTCGCTCTTTATTTCTGTTGAAAGCCAGTTGTTATGTAAAGTGCTATTCTAATTATTCTCCTCTAAGTGACAATCTTGAGTAGATAACAGAAGTTCATTCATCATTCTTGGGATGTCAAGATTTCACTCTTAATGAAAGTGTTGTAGCCTATGTCAATCAGCTACGGTTTTGACAAAATCATACGTAATACAAGTGAAATTTCTTATAAAATTACGATAATGATAAGTTTCTTGTTAAAACTATAATATTTTGGTTTACTTTGAAATAAAATTTTATTTAATACATAACGATAAAATAGAAAGTTGTTTGGATAGTACGGTGTTTTGTTTAGAACGTGCCCATGTTTGTGGTGTGTTTTAGCATTTTTTATTTTTAGGAAAGATTAGCGTGTTGCGTATTAAAAAACCAAAAGGTGCGAGATTTTTTTTTTCTTTTTTTCCTCAATTGAAATATGAGTGTTTCGAAATTTAAAAAAAAAAACATTGGTTCACGAACACACGTTTCGAAAATATAAACAGACCGGTGATTCGTGCGTTTATTAAGATAGGCTGTAGTCCTAGTTAATATGTTTGGAATGTATATATATTTTTGTAAAGAAACCCGAGCTAGGAGCGAAGTCACTTATTCTTAATTAGAAGACAAAATAAGATCGAAAATAAAATAGATGATGTCATGATATATAAATATAACTTATGTGTTAAATTTCAACATCAATTAATCATTTTCAAGGCCACCTAAGACGAAAAACCCGATATAATTGGCATTCAACCGTACTTATCCATAATGATGTCACAAAGTCCAAACACAAACTGAGCTTGGAATTGGTTGAACAAATCCAAATCATTATACCAAGATTTCGATTGATGGGATCCCACTTATAAAGAATCATAGGTATTATTCAAAGTATAACTAGGATTCTTATATATAGCTACCGAGATATCCGTTGTAAGAAAATAAAGATATAGATAATCAAGATTTTGGTATACCATCGGAATTCTACCAACAAAATATTTTCGAATGTATAAATGTGATATTGGTTCTAAAAAATTAAGAGTATTTTTCAAAACATAATCGAGATCTTTGTCGTAAAGAAGTAAATATATTTTCAAAAAACAATTGTTTAATAATACAAATAAATTACTATTTCAATACTGGACTAGAAATAATTTCGTCTCTCACAATATAACAATTAACTTTTTCTCCTCTAGTAGAGAATTGTTTTTAGAAAAGCATCATCACTCTCAATATTACTATCACCATAGAAAAAAGTTAGACAATTATTTATTTATTACAAATCATACGATAATTGTCAAACCAAACTAGACACATTTAACCATAGTGGGTTAAGGTGGGTGTTATATGTTAATTGGCCAATATGAAATGCGTAAAATTTTAAAGCTAGACTAACAAGAAGGGGGTCAACCTCGGACAACATAGAAAATGAAGATTTTTATTCGTGAAGAACAAGCCACCCAACATAAAATAAAGGCATGTACTTTAACTAAATTCTAATAGTTAATCATTAATTAAAAAATACAAAAACAATACATACTTTGTATATTCCAACGTCAACAAAAAACTATCGCTAAGGTGTGGAGAAGATGAGAGACATGCAAACTATACATCCATCCAAAAATAGAGAGTTTGTTTCCAGCGAGATTCATTAATTAAGAAATAAAGATGAGACTGATCTTTACAAATTCATCATCATTAAATAGTCAATTATTTTTATACAAAATTGTGTTTTAAATAATTACTCAATATGCATAACATTTATTCATTGAGGAGCCTTCTATGTGTTTTCAAACAACCAAATGTCAATATTCTTGGCTCCGTATGTTCCTACCGTTTTAATCCCAAAGAATTTTGTAAAGAAGTTTTGCGGAGTATGCAAATCAAGATGTCAACGACGTCTTAGGTTGGTAAGGCATTGTCAAGAACCTACATAAAATGTCTACTAGAAACCGAACCAACAATTTTCTAATCTAATTAGAAAAGATACAATAATCAGACTGCAATAAAATACCCACGTGTCCTTGTTTTAATCATACTGACTATGGGCAACGGATCCCCTGACCGCCTATTGCCTCACCCCTTTCACGACTCCCTGCCACGTGGCAGCAGGGGTGGTGAGACTGGGTGGGGGTCACTCACACCTAGCCTCACCACCCATGTTGCCGGACGGTCACGGGGAGGGGTCAGAGGAATCCAATCGCTGACTATGTCCCGGAGCACCGTGTTTTCTGTTAAACGTCAAATCAGAGTTTTCACGAAGCTCAAGACGAAACACATTCAATTTGAATAACTTTGGAACTCTTCAGATTCAGCTATCTTTCTTTCCCTCCCAGAACCTTGCGAACCCTAGACCTCCATTTCGCCGTCATCGATGCCGACTTATTCCACGTTACACCTCGACCATTTACTAGAGCCACGAGTATCTTACAGAAAATCTCTCAGATTGGACAAAGTCACAACTGCGATCGAACCCGAGGCTGCGGAGGCTGCTGCTGCTGCGCCGCCGGTTGCTACAAAGCACATAATTATCTCTCCGGCTCTGTATACTACTCCGGAACCTGCTCCGATACCGGACGGTGCACCACTCTCTCCGTCGCCCTATGTGGCTAACCATAAGCGCCGTGGCGGCGGGGCAGGAAGTCTTAGGGATCGGAGGAATGATGGAAGCGACGTTTTACCCGCGGCGCGTGTGGAGGTTATGGGAGAGTTTGGATCTGGTGAGGTGGTAGATGATAATATGGAAGGTGACCGTTTGAGTGGTCAGGGACCGGATGATGTGGAGGATGAGTGTGACGAGGAGGATGGATTTTTGGATTCCAAGTGTGAGACTATGAGTGTCAGCAGTGCTAATGGGAGCGTTCGGCAATTTGATTGCCGGAGTTTTGTGTCTGCTCAAGGGGAATATTTTGATGCAATTGAAGGTAATTTTTCGAATTTAACATATTTCAAAGATCCGGGACTCTTCGCCTCAGGTGCTTCCTCGGATAGATTTTTGTATCTATTTAGTTTCCTTTTTCTGTACACTAAATAACGTAGTTATCCTTTTCACATGGCTTTTGGGACGTGTAATGTCAGTCAAAGATTTGTTAATTTACTTTCTAGAAAGTAATGATGGATGTGTCTTTATTAATGGTGGTATGCTTGTGGGAAATATATGGAATAACTGTACGTGGATCGTATATCCTGAAACTTATATAGAGTTTTGTTGTTCTTATATCTGGAATTGATGAAGAATGTGTCCTTTTTCCTCAATTGTTGATCACAGTTTACATTTTTCATCTTGTCTTCAGATTTTTCTTCTGATAATTCTGCTCCAACTACGAGTTTGGATGCTCTAAATGTTGAATCTGAAATGCGTGCCACAAGGCTCAGCCTCCTGGAGGAGATTGATAGGCGTAAGAATGTAGAGGAGCAGCTCGACCTAATGCATAGACGCTGGCTGAAGATGAGGGACCTTTTATCAGATGCTAAATTAGCTTATCCTTCACCTCCAAGTGCTAGGGAAATCATGCATTGTGAAAATGTGTCAATGGAGGAGGTAGCTCAAGAAGTCATCGTTTGTAAATTTGTTGCCGAGGCAATAGCAAAAGGTTTTGCACGTGCTGAGGCTGAGCTGGATGTGGAGGTGATCATTCACGCCAAAGATCAGGAGTTATCTAGGCTGCGAGACAAACTGCTATACTATGAGGCTGTCAACCGCGAAATGTCTCAAAGAAATCAGGAGATTATTGGTAGGTTTTGCATCTGATGTTTTGTTCACATATCTAGAGTTCCTGCGTTTCAAATTACTTCTCTATTTGACCTCTTTGCTCTTTAGGTATGTTACTATCCTAACAATGCCTGTCTAAATTTAATGAGGGGAATGGTGAAGTCGTTTTACTTTTCTTTCCTGGTGCAATAAAATAATTTCTGCTTTCTATTGTAGTTTTCTGATAGGAGGAGAGATTTTTAACTTACAACGCAACTTTGATTGTCCTGTTCTACCATTGCTATTTTAAATTCGTCTGGCTGTTTTATAGCCTCTTGTAGTTCGTCAGTTTGCTGTTTCTTTTTCTTCACTTCTTTGCTGACAGTGTAGATGTATGTACATTTAAGATTACTTGAATCATTAGTTGTGTGCTAAAACTCATAATAGTATAAATGAGAAATAAAAAGTCGCCTAGGTGCGGTTTTTATGTATGTTAGCATGCGAGTTGTTTGTCTAGATTATAACTATTTTCATGAAGATAACAAGCCTTTATCAGATGTAGTTGATTAGCCAAAGATTCTCATGTCGAATTATGTTACAATCTGGGAAAAAGAACATAGTGTCAATAATCAGAGAAAAATTTGTATTAATTGAATTATTGACTTGTCTCTGAAATTCTTGTTCATTGATCTAACATCCTTTTGTGGTACTGAAAATTTTGTTCGACTTTATATCCACGTGTCCTGACGAAACTTTGGATGATGTTATGCTTGATTCCTGCATGGATTTGTTCATGTTCTTGTTTTTAAGAGCATTACACACGCACAATAAAAGAGAAGAGGGGGAAAAAAGAAATCTTGCTGCCACCACGGAAAAGAAAAAAGGGAGCGCTTTTCTTTGGTTTGTTGTTCTGGTGGATTCCCTGCTATCTTGATGTCTGGTGTCTTATACGGTAGAAACCTAGCCAAAGTGGATGCTTGGTTTGTTCCTTTATCTTTTGGATCAGTCATGTGTTCTTTTTTCTGTTTCCCCGTCCCCGTACCCCCCCCCCCCCCTTCTCTAAAGTAGATTTGCAAATGGAGAGGCTTTTATGACGAGCTCTTATGCTCTTACTTATGATAAGGAGTATTTACTGACTTGTCCTTAGGGGAATCAAATAATATTAAAGCCTAAAGGAGTGATCTAACATAGTGCTTTGATTTTGATTTTTCAGAGGTTGCTCGAAAGCAAAGGCAGAGAAAAAAGTGGCAGAGGAGGTTGTTTTGGAGTTGCATTGGGCTCTCAATTGTCGCTGGTGTCTCTGTTGTTACTCACTCCTATCTGCCAGAGGTGTCCAAACGTGAAGAGCTTCGTACTGACTTGTCTGGTGATGCATCCTGCTCTTCCGAAGCTACCTAGTAGCATACGTAACAGATAAATGCTGGCCAGTCCCGAACCACATAGTTTGTCTGATATTTGGTAGCTTACAAGAAATCTAATGACAAAGTGGTCTACAAGTTATATGTTTAGTTTTGATCCTACAAGTGGCTACAATTTTCAAATATAAAGGTATGCATTTGGAAAAATTCTGAACAAGTTATTTAATGTTCAGTAACATAAAATGTATAGAAGATATCATACATGTCTCCATTACATGAACGAAAGGAGATTTGTTCTTTTTTTTTTACTTAAATTTTTTGTAGTCATAAGCTACGAGATTCACTCATGCAGCAACTTTCTGAGTGAGCTTCATGTTTTGTCCAAGTACTGAAAAAATCGAAAAATTTCTCCGCCATCACGGGGCCCTAAGGATTTCCAGTTTGATAGTGTTTTCGTGTTTTATGGCAATATAGTCACCATCAGAATAACCATCCTACCAAAAGACAGAAGATGTGCTCTGCCCAAACCACGAGATAAATGAGAGATCAAATGGCGTAGCTTTTTACAACATTACCTCACTATCTTATTTTAAAGACTTCCGTCTATGGCAGAGTATGTGAAGTCGAATGTACGCAAACATACCTGTTAGAAACATACAGAGGTGGTTTTTCAATGATCCATAATGAAAATTGCGTTAAGCTGTGACGATCAACAGCTACTCCACAATTTAAGAAATGCAGTCATTTAGTGAGCCATTTTGTGTAACTTTTAACCAAGTGGAAAAAGAAATCATCGTCATCATCCGTATCCAGTATATTCCAACGACAACAAAAACTATCGTTAGGGTCTGGAAAAAGAAACTGTCAATTAAATAACGAGCCAAGTTGAAACAAGACGATTACTGTGTGACCCAAAGTTTCTATCTAATGACCTAAAAGGGTAGGCGGACATTGAACATGCGCTCTAAATTGCAATATTCTTCCATGCACCTTTAAGTACACATTACAAAGGCTTGCAGATTACAAGATCTGCTGTTGTCCTGCAAGAAAAACACTGCTAGCTGGCGACCAACAAAACTTCCAATTAACTACATCAAACATCTTTGCCCGTTTAACTAATGGATTATGGATGACCAGCACTCCCTCCAGGCAAGCGGTTGAGATCACAGCAGGTAAAAAGTGATGTAAAATATGAAGTCTCCAATCACGAGTCGCCACGTGTACAAATTGCTTTGTTCAAAAATAGAAAAATTTTAAACCTCTACTCTTTTGTACACGTGGCGACGCGTGATTGGAGACCTCATATTTTACCTCACTTTTTACCTCCTCTGATCTCAACCCCCAAGCAAGAACTGATTCTAGTTTCCAAGTGCAAGATCATGCCAGGTGTCCCCATCAACCTGTTGATTCTCCTGATCTGTAATAAGCACATTTTTCACCAGCTGGGTCAAAAATAATTGATTATATGCATAAGTATAATAGTATAAACAAATTCACTTTTATAACCAATGGCACAAATACGGTCTTAAAACTAAGGTGGCGTTTCGTTCGCACTTGGGTATCGGAATCAGAATCGGAATGAATATGACAGGGTATGAGTTTAGAGGATACGGGTTTGGCCTAAAAGTGATAGTTGTTTGGTATTGAAGTAGGAATGAGTATGATAGACATTGATGATGTTTGAAACGTATCATAATCGGAATGTGTATCGAATGTACGCGGCCGGAAAAATTTGACCGGCCGGAAGGCGGTGGCCGGCGTTGACCGGCTCCCCCTCATTCCCCCTCATTATCCCATATTGATACACAAGGAGGGACTAATATATCAAAAAACGATATTCATTACCAAATACTTGGATATCAAAGTGATGCACATTCCCCTTTTCTCCAAACAAACAACTTCAATGGGTTTGGATTCCTCCAAACCCATTCCCTTATTCCCAAACCCGCAATCAAACACCAGGTAAATGCCAAAAGCCTTCCCGGTTCTAGTAGGTTTCTTATTACTTCCTACCAAAGGTCATCTGCTAGCCCCTGCCGGCATCAGGACGCATTCTGGAACAGTTGAATCTTACAGTAACGAGGGCCAAGTATAGTAAATCTGATATGAAACCAGGAGTCGTCTAATAGCCTTATACTACCTAGTAACTGGGTACTGGAAGAGTTTGAGAAAAAAGATTTATGGTGGATATACAGAACGCATCCACATAATGCAAGAGTTAATACAGAATAAATATACAACACCACCAATATTAACTCATTGCCTTAGAGACTCCCGTCTATGGTGAGGTATGGGAGATTGGATATACATAGCTATACATATGTGTTAGAAACACAGAGAAGTTGTTTCCCAATGAACTAGCTTATTCCACTTCGACCTGCATAAGAACATCACAATTTTCACCACTCTAAGGTTGCTTGATTGTACTCATCTCAGTGAAAGTTACAACTACAACAACAACAATACCCCATTACGTTAGAGGCTTCCGCCCATTGCGCAAATGGCTCCCGTCTATGGCGGGGTATGGGGGTCGGATATACATAGCTATACATATGTGTTAGAAACACAGAGAAGTTGTTTCCCAATGAACTAGCTTATTCCACTTCGATCTGCATAAGAACATCACAATTTTCACCACTCTAAGGTTGCTTGATTGTACTCATCTCAGTGAAAGTTACAACTACAACAATAACAATACCTCATTGCCTTACAGGCTTCCGCCCATTGCGCAATTAGTGAAAGTTACAACTAATTGCGCAAAATCCCATTGAAGATATAGGAGCCAACTCAAAAGTTCATCAGAGTTTCAGGTAGTTTAAATAAGTTCCCACAGAAGTGACATGTCTATAAACAACTCGATGAAATTACATAAAGGAAGTCGCATAAACAAAATCTAGTGAAGTTCCACTAAGAACAATATAAAGTTCAAGGTACCTCGAATGATTCATGAAACCATTTTCATGCTAAACTGAAAGTAACTAGTTTTTAGAAGCTTACTGTATCAAAATTTAAAACTAAGGTCTTTTCTCTGTTAGAATCAAAATGAACCCTACTAACTCTGGTTTAAAAGGCGTTCTACGTACACTAAGCTTCCGCGTTTTGTGCAGACAGATTGCTTCGCGACCGGATGTATACTTATTACTCTTTCTGCGGTTTGAAACCAAGCCCGCTCTCCTACTAACTCTTGTTTCTGTATACTATAACTTCAGGAAAAACTACTCGATTCTCCCGTTAATACCAAGTGGAATCACGTTGGCACCAAACTAAACTTTCGTTATTTAGGGAGAGAAATCAGAAATCTAACATAAAGAAAACTTAAAGATAAAAGGGCAACTTACTCGAGTCTTCAGGTTCATCAGTTCTAGGAACTGACACAAGCGGCAATTCAAGATCTATACAATATGCAGAACCAAAAAGAACAAGAAATCACGGTAAATGTAAAGATAAATAAATTTAGTGCAAAAGGAAGGGTGAAGACAAGTAACAGTACCGTCATTAGGAAGAGTGTCTCTCATCCATTCATCATCAACAACGTCTATCAAAATTCCCTGGCTTAGCATTTCCGCCATTCCCTTGTCAATTAACTGCTTGCTACAGAAGTGGTTTTTAGGTTTCCGTCCGCTCGAGTCCGCCTTTCAAGTTTTTGAA
Source organism: Eustoma russellianum (assembly GCA_036186865.1). Taxonomy (NCBI): domain Eukaryota; kingdom Viridiplantae; phylum Streptophyta; class Magnoliopsida; order Gentianales; family Gentianaceae; genus Eustoma; species Eustoma russellianum. Next base: position 40,202,521 of record AP025043.1, read on the forward strand.
AAAGTGGTGTGCAGCGGTGACCCTAGACAGCAGCGCCCGAAAATTAATTGCCAGTTTCTTTTTTCTTTCAACAATAAAAAATTCGATGTGGTTCCTATAATACAAGACAATTTTGATGACGTCAGAATCGTTATATATAAAATTACATAGTTATATACAATAAAAACATTACTCATTGCCTTAGAGTCTCAAGTCTATAATGAGTATGAAGAGTCGGATGTAGACAATCATACCAATATCCATTGCCTTCGAGTTTCCAATCTATAACAAGTATGAATAGTCATATGTACGCAACTGTACCAATATATACATAATAAATGTGGGGAAAAGTTTTCTTAAACCCCTCTATCTCTTATTCTTTAAGACTATCTAATGATGATTAAATAGAGCCTATAGAAGCGAAAGTGTCACTAGAAGCAAACTCTCTATTTTTTAAGATGGAGTTATTGTTTGACTGTCTTTTACTCTCTCCAGACTTTAGCGATGATTTTTGCTGTCGTTGGAATATATTAGGTATCTGTTGTTGTATGACAACTACATTTTAGAGTTATTGTTTGACTGCTTTTTACCCTCTCCAGACTTTAGCGATGATTTTTGCCGTCGTTAGAATATATTAGGTATCTGTTGTATGACAACTACATTTTAATCAAGTTCGAATATGTGATATGTTTACTTTTACTCAAGTACGATATATGATATGTTAGGCAAGAGATGAAACGGAGAAAAAAGAATCTTCACCCGTAAATATGTATTACGTATTTTATTTTTAACAAAGCTACACCTATGTTTTAAATGGTCAACAGGAAATGGAACAGTAAATCCGATCCTTTTAAATTTACTCAGTGATTAAAACGTTTTTACAAAACTTGAAGATTCATGCTCACAAGTTTAATACAAGTAGAATATTATTGTAAAAATAATTGGAATAACCAACATATTACTATTACAAAAAAAAAACTAAAATTTGGTCTAATATTCCTTCAATTCAGAAAACGTTGTAATAGTTGACTTTTTGATATAAATATTCCAAAAACTTTAATTATGATAACATTTTTTAGACAAAAAAAATACGTTTTAGATACACAGTTGTTATTATGAAAAGTTAACTATTGATTATATCTGTCTTACTCGTACTGCGAAAATAAACAATAAGGAACAAACTTTTAGTGCTTATAGACTGTACTCAGACAATATATCAAGTATAAATGAAATTATACTGGGTCTAGATGATGATGATGATCTTTCAATCGAGCTAAGTAGCTTCATGCGTTAATCTTTTATACCATTCTTAATATTAATACGAACTAATTACTTTTATATCTTGAGAGATGAGACTTTGTATCAACTGGTAAGTTGCTGCTTTGTGATCTTGAGGTCACGAGTTCGAGACACGGAAATAGCCTACTGCATAAAGTGTGGGGTAAGTCTACATACATCAGATCGCAAAGCGATCTGGCTCTTCTTTAAGCCATTTGCAAACACAGGACCCTAGTGCACCAGGAACACTCTTTTACTTTTATATCTCTAAATGCTGCGAAAACAGCTTCTTGTACAATGTGTAGGATAAGGCTATCTAAATGCCGCGGAAACAGCGTCTTGCACAAAGTGTAGGATAAAACTGTATACATTAGATTGCGAAGTGATCCGATCTCTCTCTGAATCCTGTGCAAACGCGGAAGTCTGATGCACCCGGAAATACCTTTTACTTTTATATACCTAAATAGCACTCTTTAGTGTGTCATTTTGACCCTCTAATGTTCAGATAATGTACAAGTACCCGTTTCTTTAATCATATTGACATATATGTGGAGTATTAACAATCGTAATTTCTTTTATTATTCTATCGATCCAAAAATATTTCATAGTTTGATTTGAATATAATTTAAAAAATCAAATTTTTTTTAGATATTACTTCAATTCTATCTTTAATTAGTTAATTGATATAAACTATACATATCATAGAAATGCTAACTGAAAAGATGTATAAAAACTTTGACTATCAATATATTTCTTTTTTTTTATAAGTGAACAATATTTTTGAAACAAAACAAAATATAAACTAGAATGATAATTTCATATCAGAAGGGATCATTATTTATTATGAAATAACGCAATTATTATTATGAGTTATTGTAATCCATGTCAAAATATTATCTTAGTTTATTTTTTTATTACTCTATTTGTTTTAAAAATATCATAATTGACTTTTTAAGTGTAACTATTCTAGAAATATTGTCATATTGTAAAATATGTTTAAAAAAATCAAATGTGATAATATTTTGAGACGGGTTGAATACTATTGTTGCAAAGAAGGATTTAAGTGATTTGGATTTCTAGCACATACCGGAGGGGGTGGGATCCTCTCACCGCCCCCAATATTACCCCCCACGTGACCGCCCGCCACGTGGCACGGGAGGGGGTGGTAAAGCTGGATGGGGGTCACCTGCACTCAGCCTCACCACCCCCATCCCCTGCCACGTGGCAGGGGGTCATTTGTTACCCCCAAAATGGGGGGTGAGGAGATCCGGGCTCATACTGGAGGTGATTTTCCTTCCGTTTTCCTTGAAGGGAAAATCCAAAATCAGAAGGGCCGGCGAATCAGCGGACATTTCTTAGGCGTTGTTCTGACTCCAGCCCAAAATATCTTGTCTAAATCATATGATTATAATCGTTTTTCTGATGGAGAATTTGGTCCCATGATCAGGTCAATCTTAGAGATTCTGTCCGAGAGAAGACAATGTGTTTGGAGTTGTATTAATAAGATAACATTACGTTTCAGCGCCTCTACACTGTTGTGGTCAAAATGCCTTTTGTATCCTCATCATCATCCAGACCCAGTATATCCCAACGACAGCAAAAACTATCGTTGGGGTCTGGGGAGGGTAAATGGTAGACAGACAATACCGAGTCTGCTTCCAGTGAGACCCCCGGCTCTATATATACCTGCATAAATGACATAATAATAGAAATATTCTGTGCTAGTGTGTTAGTGAGGAAATTTAAGGAATACAAACAAGACTTCCGATATTAAAATGCCTTTTGTATAAGTGTAGGATATGGTAGGAATAGTACAATTACTTCTAACCCAGTAAAATAAGATTATCCAAGATGATAATAATAATACAATTAGCCATTTCGACAAATCATCCTGTACCAAGTCACTAACTAAAAGGGGTAACGGAAGAGTGTTTAATCTCACCATACTCGCTGTCTCTACCAGACACTCCCGCATGCAGACCGCTACACAAACAAGAGCAACATTATATGTTGTTTAAAAGGCTACCGAGCCAATAATCGGACCCAAAAGAAAAAACAATTTTAACGAACTACCTTGATTCCCTTTTTGGGTATGTAGGCAGCTTAGAAGTTTATTCTAAGTTCAGTTCCAAAAATTACTTCTATGTTTTCTCAAACCTACATGTGTTCGTGGTGAAGACTTAGTTTATTTTCTTGCCAAGTTTCTTGTTTGATACTTAGAAGATTTTTCTTGGTATTGGATTAAGGAGTTAAGGCATTAAAATAACTAAGTGCAGAAAATGTAAAGCTGGAGCTCCATCAAATGCAAGGAAGAAAGAAGAAAACTTTATTCATTCCAAAAGTGAAGTACTGGCTACATGAGTTTGCTGAAAATGAAGGGCCTAACTACTGAGAAAAGAAAGAAAGAATTTCTTTGATTGGATTCAAAG
>AP025043.1:40206216-40351415 GCA_036186865.1 Eustoma russellianum
AGAAATATTAAACGAGCTAAAAAGTCGAGCCAATAATCGGACCCAAAAGAAAAAGCAATTTTAACGAACTACGGGTTGACTTGATTCCCTTTTTGGGATACGTAGGCAGCTTAGAAGTTTATTCTAAGTTCAGTCCCAAAAATTCCTTCCATGTTTTCTCAAACCTACATGTGTTCGTGGTGAAGACTTAGTTTATTTTCTTGCCAAGTTTCTTGTTTGATACTTAGAAGATTTTTCTTGGTATTGGATTAAGGAGTTAAGGCATTAAAATAACTAAGTGCAGAAAATGTAAAGCTGGAGCTCCATCAAATGCAAGGAAGAAAGAAGAAAACTTTATTCATGGCAAGATATGGCGGTCGGATGTTCACAACCATACTAATGTGTCAGAAACACAATGATGTTGTTTCTCGATGACCCATAATGAAAATTGCGTCAAGCTGTGACGATCAACTGCTACTTCACAATATAAAAAACGCAGCCAATTTAGTGAGTCATTTTGCTTTATTTCATCATATTTTAAAGTCAAAAAAGAATGCATCATTGATCTTTGTGCAGACCGCTACGCAAAGAGCTAGGCAATTGATGAAATGAACGGGATACTACAGATTTTGGAACTACAAGACTTCTCATTATGTAGCCATGCAAACTAAATAAACTAATCAAATAATGCAGAGGCTGCTTTAGGACAAGGAACGTGTAATGTTGTGTATCATTCTTATACAACAAGATCAAGGAATTTCATCACAATGGACATTTTGATAGTAGGTGGCATGCCCTGCATCACAAAAGATTATAACATAATCCGGCAACGTGGGCAGTGACGTTCTAACAGAGCAAGCAAGAGCTGAAGCTGTTGCCTTCCAATCCAGTATCCAAGAGAACTTTTCCGACGCGTCCAACCTCTGGAGTCTGGACCAGCATTTTGCCACAGAAGAAATGACACTCAATCGTGCCACATCAGATATACTTGCCTCAGATGCAATAATAGCAAAACTTACAGCGAAGCTACGTGTAGAGTCAATATGCTTGCTTTGTGGGGCACTCTGATGCCCGATGACCAGACCGTCCGCAGTTGAAGCAAGCACCTCCAAATCCCCCCCTGTTGCACACAGAATCTCAATGGCATTCAAAGTTTCAAAAGATCAACCAAATGGTTGTTAAGAAAATGGATGCAAGAACAAGAGCAGAATGAGCAAGTTTGATGACTTGAAGCGTAAAGAATATTTGCCCCCGCTAGTTGCTACAGGTTATAGGTAAGTTTCCTCTTAGGATACAAAAGCCAAGAAGTTTCAATCCTCAGCAATAAAGAAAGAAACCAAATGAACTTTCAAATTGAGAGTGTTTTGTGTATGAAGAACTTTGAATGCTAGGATTAACTTGTAAGTTAGATGTCTTGAAATGTGTTGCAATAGCCTTTTTATAGTCTCTTGAACTTCATTTCAGACGTTTATAGCCGTTGCATGGTGATTGGATATGTCACTTGGTGCATAAGTTGCAACTTTACATGAAGAGTCACATCTGACGAGCACATCGATCGATCGATCGATGTGATCGACATCGATCGATCGATGTCTCACAGAGAGCTCCAACTTTTTATCCAAACTACTTCGATCGATCTATGTATTGATCGAAGATCGATCTATATGATCGATCTATGTTGGACAGAGAGCTTCAACTTTGCACTCAGGGTACATCGAGCGATCGAAGTCATCGATCTATGCGATATCGATCGATCGATGTGATCGATATATGTCCAACAGAATACTCAGCTTCATTTTCAGGCCACTTCGATCGATCTATGTCACTTTTATCAATTACATCGATCGATCGAAGTATACATTGATCGATCGATGTGGTCCTGCGCCAAGTTATTCTTGCTTTCTGAAGCTCCAGTTCACCATCATTCTTCGTTCTATTGCCTTTACAAACTATTATAACAATGGTAACTTTCTTTTCTTTTTTTTCCTTTTTTTTTCCTCTTCTTTTTTCCTTTTTTTGAAATGGAGGGAAGGGGTAGTGGTTAAGGGGAGAAGAAGATTTGGGAGCTATGGAAATGATTGCAAACATCATCCACTCTTATGTTAGTGAAACTAAGAAAAGAGAACATAGACAATGCACACAGCTAAAATAGATGCAAACCTGTCTCTGCCACCAAAAGATGGTGACCTGCTAGAGTCCCTGCCTCCAAAAGATGGTGACCTGCTAGTTCTTCGGTCACTAATCAACCAATCACTGCTACCACCGCGACCGCCGTCACCACCACCACGTCGTGAGGAATCAGCACCACGACCCCCACGTGTAAAGAGATCCCCATCATCATCCTCATCTGCAAACCTATTGCTAGACCAGCTGCTCCTGGAAGTTCTAGAGCCTCTACGGCCACCACCTAAACCTCCTCCTCGTGGACGTCTTTCCCTATTATTTGAAAATCTCCCGTAAAAATCACCAGCAGGCCCATCATCTTGCAACGCAGGCAACTACGAGAAAGACCAAGGGAAAATGCAAATGACAAATCAAATTGATCCGGTATATAACCCATTTCTTTGGAAGGAAATGAATGGACAGTGCCAAGGGATGTTAATCTTAGAATCAAGAATCATATTGCAAGAACCCACCTTGGCTATCTTGGAAATAGTATTTCCATCTGGCAGCTCTTTGTTAAGTAGCTCCTTTGCAATCTCCTCTGGCAGATCAAAAATAGCTCCCTGGACCTGACATTATTTGCAGTAATATTGATCATAATAACAGTAAAGACAAACTAAAGCACGTTATCTAGCAAATAAATACAAACCCTTTCATCTGCAATTATGTGAATTTTTCCAAGTTCATCAGCAGCTGTAGAATAAACATCTGCCAGAAATCCAGTAACAGATCTAGCAGATAAGAATCCACGAGAAGAAGCAGAATCACGAGTAAGTTGCAAAGTAACCCATCCCTGCAACATATACAATAATATCATAGGTCAACACATCAACAACAACAACAACATTACCCCATTGACTGAGAGGCTCCCGCCTATGACGGGGTATGGGGGGTCGGATGTACGCAACCATACCCATGTTTTAGAAACACACAGAGGTTGTTTTCCGATGACCCATAATGATGGGTCAAGCTATGTCGATCAACTGCTACTTCACAATATAAGAAGCGCAGCCAATTTAGTGAGTCATTTTGCTTTATTCTATCATATTCCAAAGTCAAGGAAAAGTGTGTCGTTGACTCCATCGGAAATAGTCCATTGGAAATGGAAACAATCATAGGTCAACACATACATAAATAAAATGTATTTCGAGGAATAGAACCAGTATAATCTCTTAAACCGCAGTTGCCTGTAAAAGCGCAAAAGAAAATATGCATTCAGCTTGTAAAAATTACAATGATGATTATGTCACTTGCTCTATGTCTCTGTGTATTAGTTTGACTTGGTTAACAAGTAAAATACATGATGTAAAACAATCAGTCTTGAGTATAAATCACCTGCTCGTGAGTAATAAGAGAACGAGAAGACGGAGGACGTGAAAACCCACTCAACTGTGCAAGTGCAGCGGCAAGTGCATCTATTCCCTGTTCCTCCATCAACTTCTGTGCAGTAGGAGTGAAATACTGTACAGATTCTGGATGAACTCCACCAAGGGTAGCCACCACTTGCTCAGCTGACGAACCCAAAACCTCTTCAATAGATGGTGTACCAATATATTCAAATCTGCAACCCACATCACGCTCAAGCGATTTAACTGTCCGCCTCTGACTATTTGTGAACAAAAGAATTGCTGTGCCTTCTTTTCCTGCTCGTCCAGTACGACCAGAACGATGCACAAATGTCTCAGGATCATTGGGCAGTTCATAATGGATAATCTGGTGCATATGATAAATTGCGGCCCATTAAATTTTGTCATGGAAAAAGTATAATTTTCTTTCCCTCTCTAATTCATAACTGAAAACAAGAAAATCTGATCTAGGGACATAATAGAGATACTATTGCCTCTCAAGGACCAGCAGAATCAAATATGTAAAAGCTTCTTGTCTACTTTGAAAAACTAATAAAACAAGAGAGCAGGACTCAAAAGCAGAAGAAGCATGCTTAGTCTATAGATGCACTCGTCTTATTACAACAAAAATATCCTTTGAAATTGCACTCTTGTTACAATAAAGCATTTCGACTATCCCATGGAGCATACAGTAATGATGATGCAAGGTTCAGTTTAAACTGGCCTCTATAAACTCACCAAATCCACGTTGGGAATGTCGAGTCCACGAGCTGCAACATCAGTAGCAACAAGCACAGTGAACTTCCCCTGCCGAAAACCATTCAAGGTTCTTTCCCTCTGGTGTTGAGAAATATCTCCATGCAGAGCCTCTGAAGCAATGCTGTTTGTCAATGCCAATGAAACTTCATCTGCATCTCTTTTTGTCTGTGTGAACACAATTGCCTTCCCACCTTTAGCGTACACCTGGAGAACACAAGACTTCAATCCAGGGAACTTGGACAAACAACGAGTTGTAGCTTAAGAATGTGAAGTTTGGTATCACAAAAAATATAAGTAAGAACATAAAAAAGCAGCCAGCTCATACCGTAACTAGATCACTGAGAATAGTGCGCTTAGAGGTTCCATTGGATGGAATAGCGTACAACTTGATCCCTTCTGCCAACTTTTCTTCCTCGTCACCAACCTAAAAAAGAGGAAAGAAAAGTTAGACCAGATCAAATACAACTTCATAAATACAACCGATCTAACTTCCACCAATTTGACAATCTGAAGCATTCTAAAGTCTAAACAAAACCAAAACTTAAATTAGGCTTCCAAACAAGGCCACAAAACAAAGCTATCCAACCTATAAATGTTCAGAAGTAGACTAGAATACAGAAATAAAGTACAACAGAAGGTGGTAAGACAAAACTGAAGCACATGAAGATATCACATGTCATAATCCAACATGAAAGCATTTCGGGAAAATGCAAAAGAGAAGTAACGACATACCAAATCAATTGTCAACGGGTTGTTCAAATGTTTCCTTGATAATTTCTTTACCCAACCAGGCATAGTTGCAGAGAACAGCATGGTTTGGCGCTGTGATGGAACCTTTTCTAGAATTACTTCCACATCCTCTTCAAATCCTACTGCAAGCATTTGGTCAGCCTCGTCAAGAACCACGTATTCAACTTGCCCTAGTTTTAGGCTGCCACTGTTGATTAAATCAATCATTCTGCCTGGAGTTCCAACAACAACATCAACACCTCTGGTAAGAGCATTTTGCTGGATAACGTAAGATACACCGCCATAAACACAAACAGTATTCAGATGGGGTGCAGATTCTTTGATTTCCTTCTCCACTTGCTTCGCTAACTCCCTGGTTGGTGCAAGGACCAAAAGCCTGGGTAACCTCCCAGATCGCCTAGAAAACAAACATAGAAAGTCATCACCAAAGCAAATAACTATAAATACCATGTATGATTAGTTAGTGCATGGATACAACAAGTACCTCTTGGAACCCCATTCTTCTTCACCCTCGCTAAGTTTTTTTATTATGGGAATACCAAATGCCAATGTCTTTCCAGTTCCAGTCTTTGCCCGAGCAATCAGATCTCGGCCTTCTAATGCAGGTGTCAAGACAGACCTCTGTTTGATAAATTGAAATTCAAAATAAGACACCTTATTAAAGTCAACTATAATACACAATCTTGAATAACATATTAAGTTGCACACATTTCCATTCAAAATAACCCCTGATACACCAAGTTTGAAAAGCAACAAAAAGTTTTTCTTCAGGGGATAATTTCATTATTTCTCATCCAAGTAAAATACAAAACAAAGATGAACACAAGGCAACACAAGATTAGAAGAAAGAATACAACAACAACAACAATCATACTCAGTATATACCAATAACAGCAATAGCTACCGCTAGCCGCTAGGGTCTGAGGAAGGTGAGAGACAGGCAAAAGATACCTCCATCCCAAGGGATAGAGAGTTTGCTTCCAGTGAGACCCCCACCTCTATACATACCTGTATAGATGACATAATAATAGGCATATGGTGTGCTCGTATACTAGTGAAGGAATTTATAGAGCACAAATAGAAAGCTATTAAACTACATATTAGAAGAAAGAATCCACCATTCAAAAAGCTGGGGAAATGAAAGCATCCTTTCCTTTAATGAGACCATGCAGCATCAACAATAACTGAAGACAAGCTTAGTTGATTAAGAAGTCTAGCCCATTTGTAAACGAAATAATATTTGCGACAATCCTTTTGTGAGACTGTCCATACTGTATTTCGCTTCTTCAGGGTACATGAAACCAATATAGCTAGCTTTCTTACACAGCCGCAAACTATTATTAGTATTTAGTACAGCAAATAGGACGTAAAAAGTTTCTTTTCTTGATTGCCACTGACCAAAGTCTCTTCATCACTGCTAGACAACTGCCCACTAAGTACAGTCTATTTATCTAACCATTCCGCCATTCCATACCCCTCATCCCAAAACCACACAAAATATAACCACAATGCATAATATTAACCATAATCCAAAAGAACCACTCCACAAAAGCAGGACAATTACATTTCCCTTTCCTCATCTAGTAGCTAATGAGAAAAACGTATCTCGTTCAGACATCATTTTGCTGATAACAATTATATGCCAATAAGAAATAGCACAAATTAAGACCCCAAAATAAATAAATAAATAAAACGAAGTAGACCAACAAAAGTCAGTAGAAGCTGTCAAAAATTCAGCTCGAGTTTAACTCCTCTTCCATAAAGACAACTGTTCAGAAAGCACCCGTCTTAACTATATGAGCTCATTTACGTTTTCAGTCATCACTCAAATTAAAAAGCAATCCAAAAATTTCCAATAATAACGAATATCCACCAATTAAGCTGCACACACACACACACCAACTTCCCCACCAGACATTGAAAATGTTTACAGCAGGTCACATCTTTAGGAAGAAGACATACTTGAATAGGGAAAAGATGAGTAATTCCTCTAGTTTGAAGAGAATCAACAAGCTTCTTAGGCAAACCCAGTTTAGTAACATCAAGTTCATCCTCGTTCACAATTCCATCTTCCTCAAAACCATCAACTTCAGAGTCGGAATAACCGCCCTCATTAGAAACATCAAAAGACGAAGAACCCTTTCCAAAGTCCTCGAATCCCTTAAAAGCCTCTTCACTCAGCACAGAAGAATTAGGAGTAACAAGAGAAGAAGCAACAATGGAGTTTTGACGGCTACACAAATGGGTAGAATTGAAATGGACGGATAAAGGAGGGGTTGAAGTGGGTTTTTTCGACAGTTCAAAAGCAGGAGACGCTTGGAATACGCTTGAGACGCCGAAAATTGATGAAGTGCAGGCCATTTTGCTCCGGAATTTTGGAGAAAAGGCCGGAGAAGAAGAAGAGGACGAGGGGATAAGGGTCTTGCAGAGGTTTATTCTAAGAGGAGATTTGTATGCTGCTGCGAGCCTCCACTCATGTAAGATCGTTTCCAGAAATATTTTGCAGAGTTATTAAATTTTTATCTAAATCTTTTATACTTGTGCACAAAATATAAAAAAATATTAAAATTATAATTCTTTAAATCTTGTTAATTTTTTGCCCTAAATGTTTATGCTGCTAGTCAAAACGTTAATTTGAATTTTCAAATCATCGCTATTTATACAAAATAGATATCTATTACAATAAACTACAATATATAGATAAATACTGCAATTTCAAAGTTTTAGATATTTATACAATATTTAGAAAACTTTTTTAAATAAAAAATAAAAATTAACTCTTTTTATACACATATAAATATGCATTATATCCATCTATCTATATGTATATATGTATATATACATACATGTGTATATATATGTATGTATTTGTAAGTACGTATATATATGTTGTATATGTACATGTGTATCCATTTGTAGGTAAATATAAAGAGATATGTATATATACGTGTAAGATGTGTGTATAGTGGGAGGGTATATATGTGCGTATATTGGGGGGTATATATATGTGTGTATATCGGGGGTATATATGTGTGCGTGTGTCTTATTATAAACGAGTTATTCGGATATGTATAACAATTATAACATTTATCTTATAAAAAGTTGTGTTTGATCATTACGACTTATGACAAACGAGTTATATGGGATATGTATAACAATTGTAACATTTGTCTTATAAAAAGTTGTGTTTGATTATTAATTTTCTCTTATCTAGCACTACCTTTTGCCCACAAATTGCAATTAGATTTTTGTTTTATGATTATAATTTTTATTGAATGTTGTACATTATCTACATTGAATATTTATTATAATAAACTTATTCATTGAAATAAATTAACTCAAATGAAAACAATCATAAGTTTAAAAACAAAAGCAATAAATAATATCCTCCGTGCTCTATATAATTTTTCTTTATTTTTTAATATAGTATAATTTAAAAGTCGTAATTATAATCAATAGGACACCGCAAATTTGCATTAGTTTTTTATTGGGCTTGTCTAGAGGTGACGACGCCATGGAACATGGGCCTACCAGTAATCAGTATGTTCATTGGGCCCAATCGAGGCCTGATACATCGTTAAAAATAGTAGCTCGTCTAAATAATAAAGAGACGTTGATCGATATATTTTATGATGATAATTTGTTCTGTGTCTTATTATTCAAATAACCTTATATTACAAAAATGTTTTAAAATTTTTGTAAAACCATTTTGGGATTACATACCAGGAAACTAGTGTATAATACGTCATGATGGTGATGTGTAATAAATCCAAGTTTGAGTCTCTCAGCTAATTCAGAATTAAATTTACTATACACGGAGATCTCCATGTCTATTACACCGTAGTACTATACATACACGCCATGATTCCGGTATGTAGATACATAAAAAAAAGTCAAATCTTGCCAGTATTTATCACTATATTGATCTCTACATCTAACCATTATATTATATTCACCACTATGTTGTGCTGGTTTTAAATCCATTATTTGATCAGAAAATGCACCATTGGATTATCGGAAATCAGTTTCTGAAGAAATTTTGGTTCTTCTTTGTCTATTTTGTCGACTTTACATAAAAGACTATTTTTGAAGAAAAAAGGGCAGAAAGTGTATATTACGGCGCAAATGCTTTTTTAGACTGGAGCTTGCAACAAATTTGACCAAACATTATATAGTTGGATGCAATTTACTCTAAACAATATGATACGATTGATTTGTTAAGGTAAGTTAGTTGATATGTATAGCATAAAATATTTAATATAACGCTCATTTTAATTATTTTAATACACTAATTAACATAAGGTGATGAATGCTTACAAGTATTGAATCATCATTGTATGCAAGTTGTTTCATTTTTTTTTTTAAAAAAAAACTTGAAGACTGTAACATATTCTATGCTTGTATATGTCTAACTTGGCCATCTGATCATGCAAATAGTTGCTCCGAGGCAATGACTTGATTGCAGTGCTAGTACCATCATCTTCTCGCTCTTTATTTTTTTTGGGGGGGGGGGGGGGAGGGGAGGGGAGTTCGGAGTTTAAGAATCCAACATATATCATTCCGATTCTGATATCGATACCTAAGTTCAAACCCAAAATTCCCTCTTTATTTTTCCTTAAACTCAAGAGGTTCTCTTCATAAGATGAACATTCCATTAAGACCGGTGAAATTACATCAAGAGACGAGAAATACATGTGTTGCAACTTGTTAATGTATACATACATACGACGGTTTTAGCCAGTTTATATATCACTTCATTAGAATCTCTATTCATCCAATCATTTCTTGTCTCGTTGTTAGCATAAAGGTTGAATCCCCAACTACAAGGGCCCCACACCCTGGTCCGACGAGACAGCTGAAAAGATGTAAATCAAGTATTAAGCGGTCCGCTAAGGGAGAGACACAGAACACGCAGACCCACCCTCAAGACCCACATTAGAGTCTGAGGGTAAGGCACCCACAATGCAGGCTGCGGGATTCGAACCTTGTATCTTTTAGCAAATATGCTCCTCCGGAACCAACTAAGTTATGTACTCGTTACGCTTATAACAAACCAAGCCAAGGTATCCCACATCCAATAATTTCCCATTTTTTTACTCTTAGAACTAGTCATGCCATATATACTCACCGTGTGAAGAAGATATCGTTGGCGGGCTATGGTATCAAAAGATATGAAGAATCTCCAAAGACATTATACACATCAACTTTGATAACCATACATATTGTTTATATTGCTAATGACAAGTATTTTAGATTTTATTCCCTCCTCGAATATTGGGAAATGAATTACTAAGGCTAATGAGATTTACGTATGGAACAAATCCAACTTCTGAACTGATTGATGTTGTTCTTTATAAGGATTTTCTTAAATTCACTATTGTTGAAGTCCCAAAGAAATTTTTTTTTTTTTTTGAGAAAATAGATAGAATAAACATGGTAACTCCCTACTTCTGTTGGATGAGATCACCTCACCTATTTTCTCTCACCCCACGCGTCATCACGCGACACGTGGCAGCAGGAATAGTTGCTAAGATGAGGATGACCCATACTAGCCTCACCACCCACCCCTGATGCCACGTGTCGCACGGTAACACGTGAGGTGAGAGATTTAGGGTAAGGAGATCCTAACCCCCTTCTGTTGGCTTGAACCACTCCGTTGTTGAAGTTCAGAAAAAAAAAATTGAGAGAAGAGAGAGAAAACATGACAACCCTCTAGTCCTGGTGACTAGAACCATAAAGGGAAGTGAGAGAAAAAACATGGCATTGTAATATATCGTTGTGATAGCGGGATAGGATCACCTCACCGCAAGGAGGTTCGGTGACGCGTGACCGCGCGACATGTGGCACTACATCTAGCCTCATCACTTTCCCTTGGTGTCACGTATCGCGTGGTCACAAAGCGAGTCTAGAGAGCGAGTGAAACACTTGAAATGTTTAACCGAATCTACTGAATCAACTGAAACATATGTAGAAAAAAAAAAGCTAACGAGGTAATTGAATCTAATGAATCAACAGAAAGACCAGTAGATAAAGTCGGATGATAAAGGATTAAGAAAATCTTCCAGTCGGCTTGAACCATTCCATTGTTGAAATTTACACATGGTGGACTTAAACAATCCCCGTCTTTATACCAAGTTTGAAGCCTTATCAGAACTCTTTTGCATCTCACTCCCCCTCGAAATTCGAAGTAAAAGGAAAAAATAAAATATTGTTGTACGCTTAAAACTTTTTCCACCTATTTTATTTTTGAACTAAAAAACTAACTTATGCATTTATTCAGATTAATGAGCTTGATCACATCAGAGTCAGCCAAAAGTCAACGAATTTGCTATTTAGCTGGTTCGTTATCACGTAACAGGTGAGGTTAAATGAATAACGGATCATCAGAGGACGTGAGACTAAATCAAGTCAGATCGTGCTCATCTATGGATGAGCATATCCTACTCCATAAAAAATGCATGAAAGGATGATAACACCAACCTGCTTTCTTACTCATAGATAAACTTGCCAGAAAGACTTTTATGATAAACTTTTTTATTGGCAAGTTTTATGGTGTTTAATGAATAACTACTAGACATTTATGGATCTATAGGATAGATATTGGAATATGGAATATTATCCATATTAATGTGCAATTCATTACGTTTCCTATTGTACATATTTAAATATGGTCTTGTACATATTTAGATATGGTAGCTATTGATGATTGTATATTCTTGATTTATTGTAATAGCTTAATCATAGGAATTAGCTTAATTGTAGGAGTTTGTAGAAGTTAGTTTCCTATATACTGTAAACACGTTTTTGGTAATGAGAATATACGAGATTGCTCGTTTCTTCATGGTATCAGAGCGATAACCTTTCTCTCACCACCACCGCCGCTCTTCTTGTTTTTCCGGCGACGTCATGGCCGTGGCCAACATGTCCGGCACCGCCACCGCCAGTGCCACCGTCCCTATCACCACCACTGATCCCAAATCTGCATATTATTTGCATCCCTCTGACCACCCTGGTCTTCTCTTTGTTACGCAACCGTTGGGAGAGAATGGCGAGAACTATTTCGTTTGGAAGAAGTCATTCATCAATGCTTTGCGATCTAAGAACAAAGCTGGATTCGTCGATGGCACTATCCAACGTCCGGATATTGCCTCTGCCAACTATTCCGTTTGGCAGCAGTGTAACGCGCTAGTGTTAGCGTGGTTGTCTAATGCGCTTGTGAAGGAGCTCCAGGGGGCTGCTGCGCATGCAGAGACCGCACGAGAAGTGTGGATTGACTTGGAAGAGCGTTTCACACAAGGTGTTGATGCCCGTGTTTATGAACTGCGTCGCGCCATAGCCTCACTACGTCAGGACAAAAGCACAGTGTCTGTGTACTATGGCCGATTCAAGGCTCTATGGGGAGAGCTTCAGTGCTTTGATGAAATTCCTGTTTGCAATTGTGGAATGTGCACGTGTGGGATGTCTAAAGCAATGGAGAAGATTCGTGAGAAAGAAATGGTCTTTGATTTTCTCATGGATCTTGACGAAATCTTTGGTACAGTACGCTCTCATATCTTGAGTATTGATCCTCTTCCTTCTCTTGGTCGTGCATATGCTATTGTGGCACAGGAAGAAAAGCAACGAACTGTGGCTCAAAGCCTTGTACCACAGTTCGACGCTGCGGCACTTGCCACTTGGCAACCACCACAGGAAGGCCGATCGGCCAGGTTCAAGGGAAAGGGGGAGCGACCGCGATGTCAGCATTGTGGTAAAGTTGGCCACTTACGTGAGACCTGTTTTGACTTGATTGGTTATCCTGCTGATTGGAATCGTAGCCGTCGGAGCAAAGTTTCTGCAGGTTCCGGACCATCTCCGAACGTGGCAAAGGGAATGGCAGCGTCTACTGCCTCTGAGCCTCAAGCCGCACCACCCACATTCGCGGGCCTCAGTCTCGCGCAACAGCATCAGTTAGCACAATTCATCGATCAGCTAAATGGAGGTAATTTTGGTCCCTCTGTGGCGCCACCAACGAAGCAGGATGCCGGTATTATTTCTTCTTCCCTTGATTCGAGATTTGGTTGGATATTGGACAGTGGTGCGAATGCGCACATTGTTAATGACTTGTCTCTATTTACATCCGTTACTAATGATAAGTTGACTGCAACTGTTCAAATTCCGAATGGTACGCATGTGGCGGTTCGCGCAGTTGGGACTGTCCAATTGTCGAACAACTTGACTCTCTATGGTGTCTTGGGTGTTCCAGAGTTTGCGTTTAATCTCATTTCTGTCAGCAGATTGGTTAAAGATTCGAACTGTACACTGATATTTGGTTCGAACTTTTGTGCTTTGCAGGAGATGCCCTCGAGGAAGCTGATTGGAGTGGGTAAACAGCGTGATGGCCTCTACCACCTCATAAACCATTCGGCCATTGCACTGCCTGCAGTGACTCAATCCTCTGCATCTCTTTGGCATGGTCGCATGGGCCACCTTCCTGTATCGAAATTTCGTTTCATTCCGTCTATTTCGTTTATGAATAAAAATGTTATGTGTGATGCTTGTAATCGAGCTAAGCAAACCCGCTTACCTTTTCCTGTCAGTACTAGCGTCACTAGTCATGCTTTTGAGTTGATACATTGTGATATTTGGGGGCCGTATAAAACGCCTAGTCTTTCTGGGACACGTTACTTTCTTACAATTGTTGATGACTACAGTCGTAGTACTTGGGTGTATTTGATGCAATCTAAATCTGACACTTGTCGCTATCTGTTGCATTTTTTGCGTTGGGTACATACACAATTTGATCATCCGGTAAAAAGAGTTCGCAGTGATAATGGGTTGGAATTCACTAGTCATGACATTCGTACTTATTTTACTGAGCATGGAATTGATGCGCAGACTTCTTGCGTTCACACACCTCAACAAAATGGTGTGGTTGAACGCAAACATCGACATCTTTTAGAGGTGGCACGTGCTCTTCGTTTTCATGCAAATTTGCCTGTGTCATTCTGGGGGGAATGTATATTAACTGCTGTATATCTCATTAATCGCATGCCTACTGTATCTCTTCAAAATAAGACGCCATACGAACTGCTTCTTGGTCGTGTGCCCTCTTATGATCATCTTCGTGTTTTTGGTTGTCTCTGTTATGGGTATATTTATCATGGTACCCGAGACAAGTTTGCCCCGCGCTCAGCTCCTGGCATATTTCTTGGGTATCCTCATACACAGAAGGGTTACAAAATATTTGATCTTTCAAGTCGTCAAATCTATGTTAGTCGTGATGTTACATTTTATGAGGATATATTTCCGTTTTCTGTGTCTGCTCACAATGTTCCTATCGCAGAATCTATTCCCGTTCATTCACCTCCAACTGACTGGGATGTTGCCACCCCAGCCGAGTCCGTCGAACGCACCCCAGCCGTGCAGCCACCTTCGCTGGGTGCGGCTGAGACTGTCCCGCCGACGGCACCACTTTCGCCGTCGGCATCTCTTTTGTCGCCACCTGCCGTGCTACCTTCAACTCGTAGCACGCGCTCCCGTCAACTTCCTCGTCGTTTAACAGATTTTGATGTTGCTTTACCCCCGTCACTCGTGCCATCTGCGGCCTCTCCTGCTCCCTCAGTGAACTCTACGGTATTTCCCTTATCCAGTTATCTTTCATACACACGGTTGTCACCGTCTTATTATGGTTTGATTGCGGCTATCACTGATGGCGATGAGCCAGTTTCTTTTAAGCAGGCGGTCCAACATGCTCATTGGCGTGAGGCAATGCAGCGTGAGATTGCCGCGCTAGAGGCTAATGACACTTGGACAGTTGTCTCTCTTCCTCCAGGTAAACGCACCATTGACTCTAAATGGATTTATAAAGTCAAGTATCATCCTGATGGTTCTGTTGAGCGTTATAAGGCACGTTTAGTGGCACGTGGTTATACACAAGTTGAGGGTATTGACTTTCATGAAACGTTTGCTCCTGTGGCTAAGTTAGTTACAGTTCGGTGTCTTTTAGCTATTGGGGTTGCGCGAGGTTGGCACATTCACCAATTAGATGTTAACAATGCGTTATTGCACGGTGATCTAACTGAGGATGTATATATGCGTATTCCGCCCGGGTTTAATAAAAAGGGGGAGAACTGTGTCTTCAAGTTGCAAAAGTCTCTCTATGGTTTGAAACAAGCCTCACGGAATTGGTATGCCAAGTTTACGTCCTCGTTACTTGCACTTGGTTATACTCAATCTAATGCGGATCCGTCTTTATTTCTTTTGACCACCTCATCTTCTATCGTTGTTGTTTTGATTTATGTTGATGATGTCATTGTTGCTGGAAATGACCTCCCTCGTATTGAGGCTCTCAAATCTTATCTTGACCACAAATTCAAGATCAAGAATTTGGGCCCTCTCAAATATTTTCTTGGTATTGAAGTTGCTCGTTCGCCCGCTGGCATGGTTTTGAATCAGCGTAAATATGTTCTCGATATACTGACTGAATGCGGCATGCTTGGGAGCCGCCCAGCCGCTGCACCCATGGATCAAAAAGGGAAGTTTTCTGATACTGATCCCCTTTTAGATGATCCTGCCTTTTATCGACGTATTGTTGGTCGTTTACTATATCTCACTGTTACTCGTCCCGACATCTGTTTTGCGGTTAACATGCTTAGTCAGTTTATGCATGCTCCACGAAAATGTCATTTGGATGCTGTGTTCTATTTACTTCGTTATCTTAAACGTGGTCCGGGCCAAGGTCTATTTTTCTCTACTCAATCGCAATTAAATCTACATGCTTATTGTGATGCTGATTGGGCTGGTTGTCCTATTACGCGCCGCTCTACTTCTGGTTATATGGTCTTTCTTGGTGATGCCCTTATATCATGGCGCTCAAAGAAACAACCCGTTGTCTCGAGATCTTCTGCTGAGGCTGAGTATCGCGCCATCGCGAATGCTACTAGTGAGATAGTTTGGCTCAGACAACTTCTGGCCGATCTCGGTTTGCACATCACGCGTCCCGTTCCTCTTCGATGTGATAATCAAGCTGCCTTGCATATTGTGGCTAATCCCGTTTTTCACGAACGCACTAAACATATCGAGATCGATTGTCATTTTGTTCGTCAGCACTACATCGGCGGTCTCATTTGTCCATGCAAAGTCCCCGGGACACACCAGTTAGCTGATGGGTTCACTAAACCACTTGGACCCGACCTCTTTCGGCGTTTCTGCAGCAAGTTGGGCATGCTCGATATCCATGCGCCAACTTGAGGGGGAGTATTGGAATATGGAATATTATCCATATTAATGTGCAATTCATTACGTTTCCTATTGTACATATTTAAATATGGTCTTGTACATATTTAGATATGGTAGCTATTGATGATTGTATATTCTTGATTTATTGTAATAGCTTAATCATAGGAATTAGCTTAATTGTAGGAGTTTGTAGAAGTTAGTTTCCTATATACTGTAAACACGTTTTTGGTAATGAGAATATACGAGATTGCTCGTTTCTTCAATAGAAATTTATTGACATATGTCAGTGATGAATATTCAAAGCATTAGATCAGTCCCCAATCATTATATTCTCTATTAGTAGTTGAGTAATTAACATAATTTACTCAATAACCATACTAAAATTTGCCCTTTCCATTACATACTTAGGAGATAATTGACTAAAATGTTACAAATTTGTTAAATAGACAATATGTTTCCCTAAAATATTAGTTGCAGCTGAAATTCTTCCTCTATACTGAATGAACCGGTGACGTACTAGAAGGGAAAAAGGGAAAATTACAGTAACATCGACATATGAATTTTTCTATATAAAAGTTGAGCAAAGGAACATTGATATTCATGTGCAGTAAATGCTTTCATGATATAATTCTTATTTTCCTCCATTTCATTTTCTTGGTCTATATCCCATCTTACATTTGGACATTTGTACTACTACAACGACAATCATACACATTATATCCTAACGACAGCAAAAGCTATCGTTAGGGTCTGGGAAGTATGAGAGACAGACAAACAAATTTTTAATAGAAAAATTTTATTGTTGGTTACATTTGGACATTTCTAATAAAAAAAAAATTTTTTTGAAGCTAAGAAGATACAAATTTTCTTCACCTTTGCATTGTTACACAGATCTTATGCGGTTAAGGTCAGGAGAGGCAGAAAGTGAGTCAAAATATGAGACATCCAGTCACGCGCTGCCACGTGTACAAAAAGGGAAGAGGTTTAAAATTTTTTTGCTTTTAAAAAAGAATTGCTTATACACGTGGCATCGCGTGATTAGAGACCTCATATTTTATCTCACTTTCTGTCTTTCATGATCTGAACCTGATCTTATGGTCCTTCTCATCATAATGCTCATGAAAAAAGCTACATCAATGAGGGAGTAATGGAAATCCACCTTTGGAAGCTAATCCAGTAATAAACATAACATAAGCTTCTCCAAAGCTTGATTTATGCTTGGAAATACGTCCCTCTTTTATTTTCACACTAATTTTCTTACCATTTTCTTCAACATTTTCCTCTTCTTTTTCTTCTTCAATGTCTACAATCTTCCTCTTGAGTAAGTCGTCCTCTTGCATGCTTGTATTGCTCCTTGACCCTCTCTCTTTTGCGCAATGGTCCAACCAGCATGAGACAGATTTTTCTCGTAAATTATCTCTAAAAGGATAGATGAAAAATGATTTTACATCAATCTTTATAAATCAAGAAGTTAAATAAATAAACATGCTAGCAAAGTATTTGTACGTACCAATGGTTAATTGTGTTAAACATTGCCACACATAGGAAGACATGCAATGTTTAACCCTTTGTTCCTTTCAATTTTACTATGCCTTCTTTCTATCTTCACACACGCACAGGAGAAATGATGATGATATTCGAGTTATGATTTTCATAGAAAATGCAACGATCTTTACTATTAGCTCACTTCAAATTCTCAGGTTTTTTCAGCAACAACTATATCCAGTATATGCCAACAACATCAAAAACTATCTATAGGGTCTGAGGAGGGTGAGACACAGGCAAAAAATACTCTCATCCCAAGAGATAGAGAATTTACTTCCACTGAGACCTCCTGCTCTATATATATCTGCATAGATGACACAATAATAGGAATATGGTGTGCTAGTGTACTAGTGAAGGAATCCAGTAACCACAAACATAAAGCTTCCGATATTAAAATAGTCATAACCGTGTATATGCACAAATAATGAAATACAAAGACAAATACAAAAAAGTACAAAGTCAATCTAAAGTGTAGAGAGTATCAAAACCCCTAAATATATTCTAAGATGTCCCTATATCCTGCCTAAACCTCCTTAACCTTAATCATCTGTCTCCATAAACTCATATCTTGGGCCATGTCCTCAAAGAGATGCAAATCTAGTAGGTCATGTCTAATCGGCTCATCTCAAGTCATTTTGGGTCTGCCTTTAGTCTTCTTCCACTCTAAAATGAGACTTTCAACTGCTCTGATAGACACCGTTTTATGTCTCCTCTTAACATGCCCAAATCATCTCAGTCTCTTTACCTTTGAATTCTCAGGTTTATTGTGTGCATTAAAATAGAAACATTAGACACATAGTCGACGTATGGATTTTTCTACATACAAGTTGAGGAAATATGAACATTATTGCCTTTTTGATGATAGAGTTCTTTCTTCATTTAAATCCCAATTTACATTTGGGCATTTATAAAAAGAATTCTTGAAGCAAAGAAGATAGGACTTTACCTTTGCCTTGTTACACATATCTTGTAGTCATAACCGTGTATATGCACAAATAATGAAATACAAAGACAAATACAAAAAAGTACAAAGTCAATCTAAAGTGTAGAGAGTATCGAAGCCCCTAAATATATTCTAAGATGTCCCTATATCCTGCCTAAACCTCATTAACCTTAATCATCTGTCTCCATGAACTCATATCTTGGACCATGTCCTCAAAGAGATGCAAATCTAGTAGGTCATGTCTAATCGGCTCATCTCAAGTCATTTTGGGTCTGCCTTTAGTTCTCTTCCACTCTAAAATGAGACTTTCAACTGCTCTGATATACACCGTTGTATGTCTCCTCTTAACATGCTGAAATCATCTCAGTCTCTTTACCTTTAAATTCTCAGGTTTATTGTGTGCATTAAAATAGAAACATTAAACACATAGTCGACGTATGGATTTTTCTACATACAAGTTGAGGAAATATGAACTTTATTGCCTTTTTGATGATAGAGTTCTTTCTTCATTTAGATCCCAATTTACATTTGGATATTTGTAAAAAGAATTATTGAAGCAAAGAGGATAAGACTTTACCCTTGCCTTGTTACACAGATCTCGTGGTCCTTCTCATCGTGATGCTCATGACAAAAATTACAGCCATGAGGGATTAGTTGAAATCCACCTTTGGATGCTAATTGAGTTATAAACATAACATAAGCTTCTCCAAAGCTTGAAGGATGCTTGGAAATACGTCCCTCTTTTATCTTCAGACCAATCCTTTTACCATTTTCATCAGTATTTTCTTCCTCCTCTTCTTCTTCAATGGTTTCTTGAATGGGTTCAAGCCTTCTCTTGAACAAATCCTCAAAGTCCATGATTGTATCCCTTCTTGACTCTCTCTCTTTTACGCATTGGTCCAATAAAGACAACATTTTTTATATCGGGGGTTGTATTACAATCTTGTAAATAACGCGATTTCACTCTTCTTTTTGCTAAACTTTGTGTAATTTCATGATTGAATTTGCGTTTTAGATTGGAAGATATCAAAAGAAAGAGAATACATGAAGGTTGGAGTTGATTGTCTATGTATGACTTAGTCATAAGAAGAGTTTATATAATTAGAGAGGTAAGCTTACAGTATATGTTTTAGCTGTCAACGCAGAGGCAGACAAAATTTTAGATGTAATGGAGGAAAATACACCTAAGAAAGATCACACAATTTTTGGAGCAAGTCTTATTCAAGATTTGTATTTGAAACTTTGTCCTTTTTCTATGTAGTTATGTGTAGTAGAATTACTACAACAACATTATCCTATTGCCTTAGAGAATTCTGTTCAAAATTGTTATTAGTATATAGATTTATACTTATATGTCATGGTACATAGCCCTATTATTCTACTATCTATACATGTACATATAAAGTGAGGGGTCTCACTGGAAGCAAACTCTCTATCTCTTGGGATAGAGGTATATTTTGCCTGTCTCTTACCCTCTTCAGACCCTAATAATAGCTTTTGCTGTCGTTGAGATATACTGGGTATGATTGTTGTTGTTGACTTATATGTCATAGTTCGCTTTATTTTTTTTCCGATGGAACCAGGTTTTAGAGACATTTTCTGTTTTCATGGTAGCAAACATTGGTAGTGGTATTTTTAAAAAATCACGAATATTTCCCTTTGGTATTCAAAATTACAGTTCAACCCACCAAATACTGAATCTTCTCACAAAGAGCACCCTTTGAGTTAGTTAATTGACTGCGACCACTTGTAATTGGTTAACTTGAAAAAGATCTAATAAAGAGTAAAATGACTTTCCTAATTTGCCCCCAAGAAGAAGGGGATAGGATCCCCTCACCGCAAGGGGGTGCGGTGACGCGTGACCGCGCGACACGTGTCAGCAAGGAGGGTGGTAAGGCTAGCTTGTTGACAGTCAAGGAATTGGGCAAGGATTCAAAGAGGTGCAGAATAAGTGGTTGAAACGGGAGAAAGCTGGACTGGAAGTAATGAACGATGATGATGCTTAATTGACCAAGAAAGCAGTTACGTGCGGAGTTGATATGTTTAGTTGGCACGGAAGGAGCAGCACGAATTGCGGGTGAAAGAAGGTAGGAGTCAACCGCAGAGGAAGGTAGAGGAAGGAGTGCAGGAAAATGGAGGGAAGTTTTAAATGAGTGTGGAAAGACGGAAATGCCCTCGAATTGACGGTTACAAGAGTTTGTTTTAAGGGTGTATTTGTAACTTCGCATGTTTCTTTCTTCTTCAGTTAGTTAGCGGTTCGTTGTTAGTATAAAAGCAGAAACAGTGTATAGCAGAATTTAGTTTTGGAAATAAAATTTTCATCGTGCGTTTTTCAATTCTCTTGAGCTGCAAATATCTTCCTCTCTCTCTCATCGTCTTCGTTGTTCCTCTAAGCAGTGGTGAATGCATCAACTGCGAATGCTTCTTTTTTGGCTTGATTGATTTTGCTTTTACCGATTTTAACATGGTATCAGAGCTACTTTTTTGTGAATTCCGAAATTTGAGTATTGAATCTCTTTGATTATGGCCTCAACTTCGAATACAACGGCTGAAAGTCCAGCTTCGAATCCACTATATGTTCATCCGAATGAATCACCCGCTGCTGTACTAGTACAACCACCATTGACAGGCCACAATTTCCATTCCAGGAGCAGGACATTTAAGATGGCGTTAACGATCAAAAACAAATTAGCTTTTATTGATGGAAGCTTACAGAGACCTGATGATGATGATGCAACGTTTCAGTCATGGAACCAGACAAATTCGATGGTGCAGGCTTGGATCCAGAACTGAGTGGATCCGTCAATCGCTCAAAGCATTATGTGGTACGAAAGCGCGTATGAAGTATGGAGAGATCTCACGCTCAGGTTTGCTAATGGAGATCCTTTCAGGTTATCCGAACTAATTGAAGAGTTCTACACCATAAAGCAGGAAGGTATGTCTGTTAATGAATACTACACGAAATTGAAATCCGTTTGGGAGGAAATGATTGCACTTAGACCTATTCCTAAATGTACATGTACTAGATGCACGTGTGATGTGAGTGGCCAGATGAAGAAGTTTGTAGAAGGGGATTACGTTATTAAGTTTGTGAAAGGCTTAAATAATGATTACGATCCGGTGAAGTCACAGGTGTTTGTCACCACACCTTTGCCTAGTATGAGTAATGCCTTTTCTATGGCTCTGCAATTTGAAAGAAAAGTGACAAACAGTAATTCTGCACCTCTGTTTAATAATAATCCTACTGTCCTTATGAGTAATGTGGCTGAGTCTTGAAGTTTTGTTGCAAATACGTATAGTGCCAAATCAGGATTTGGTGGATATAGGAGAGGCACGGGCAGAGGTTATCATAGCGGATCACAAAGGCCAGTTTGTACTCACTGTGGCATGTCAGGGCACACAGTGGAAAGGTGCTATAGAAAGCATGGGTTCCCTCCCGGATACAAGAGCAGGCCACAGGTAAACTATGTTAATTCATTTCAAGATGATTCATGTGTACACAATGAAGCAGGAATAGAGAAAGTGCAGCAAGATGTGCGAGTTGTTGCCCAGCAGACTGCGCCAGTCTTCACCATGGAGCAATACCAAAAGTTGATTGGGATGTTAAACGAGAAGGAAGGGCTTGCTGCTGCTTCCAGCAATGCTTCATCGCATGCTGTCATGTCTGCGCAAGTGTTAGAGAACTCTGGTAAGGATTCATGTATTTGTTTAAATGATAAGTTAAGTGTTTGGATTCTAGATTCTGGAGCAACTGATCACATTTCTTGCTCCTTGTCCCTCTTTGATTCGTATAGTGTCATCAATCATGTTCTTGTAAAAATGCCAAACAATGTAGTTGCTAAGGCAACTCATATAGGCACTGTCAGTATTAGTCCGTCCTTAATGATCTCAGATGTTCTATTCGTGCCTTCTTTTTCATACAATCTTATCTCCCTCAGTAAGCTCATTCAATCATCTACTTATATAGCCTCATTTCGTTCTGATATATGTGAAATTCAGAACCAAATCTCCCACAAGAAGATTGGTTCAGCTAAGCTTTCAAATGGCCTATACTATCTTCATGGATACAAGAAGCAAATACCTCAGCCTATGGTCTATTCCTGTTCACCATCTTTAGTATGTCACTCTTCCACTTCTACTCCGTCTGATGCTTGGCTTTGGCACTTAAGACTTGGACACCCCTCGAATCCAAGAGTCAAGGAAATTAACAAAACTGACCCATTGGTGAAATTTTGTGAAGCTGGAGTAGACTGTAGTGTGTGTCCCATGGCAAAACAGAAAAGACTTTCGTTTCCTACTTCCGTATCTTCTTCTTCTGCTATTTTTCAGTTGGTTCATATGGATATATGGGGTCCATATAAACATTCTACTTGCTATGGTCAGAAATATTTCCTTACGTTTGTTGATGATTTTAGTCGTTTTTGTTGGGTATACATGTTAAAAACGAAATCAGATGCCAAAGCTATAATTCCTAGCTTCTATCACTACATCCTGAATCAATTTGAAAGGGGGGGTAAAAGTCATACGATCAGATAATGCTCTTGAGTTCAAACTCAATCAATTTTACTCAGAAAAAGGCATCCTCCATCAAACCAGCTGCCCACATACACCCCAACAAAATGGCCTTGTAGAACGAAAACAACAACATATTTTGACGGTGGCTAGAGCGTTAAAGTTTCAGTCAAATGTTCCTATTTCATATTGGGGTTTCTGCGTTCAACACGCTGCCTACCTAATCAACTTAACTCCTACTCCTTTACTACATCAGAAAACACCCTTTGAACTTCTTTATCACAAACAACCCACATACTGCCACTTGAAAACTTTTGGATGCCTGGTCTCCGCTTACAATCAATTCCCTGCCAAGGCCAAGTTTGATTCCAGAAACAGGGAGTGTCTATTCCTAGGCATTCCACATGCCACCAAAGGATACATAGTGCAAGATCTAAAAACAAAAGATGTCTTTGTGACTAGAGATGTCATTTTCTACGAACACAAGTTCCCATTTCGAATGAACATTAGTTCTCATCAGCATGATAGCCAAGATTACTCTCACTTTTATTCTCCCAGTTCTGATTCTGATGACTCAAACCAACCCTCACTAATTACAGCACCTTCTCCTAATTCTTATCCTGCTGACGTTCAGTCAGACCAAGGAACAACCTCAGTCCTTCATCATTCACCAACGCCCTCATTTCAACATCCCACCTCAGACACAGCGCCTTACTCTGAATCACACTCTTCCGCTTCCAACACATCACCTTCTATTCAACAACAACTGTCTGAGGTATCTCAAAGACCAACTCGTGCCAGACAGCCTCCTTCCTACCTTAACGATTATTACTGCAATCAAATCAGCTCTTCATCTGCTCCCAACACGTCTATATCCACTCCTTATCCTATACATCACTATATATCCTTCTCTGCGCTCTCTCCAGAATATAGAAGCTATGCACTTAACATCAGCTTAGACAAAGAACCTGCATCTTATTTAGAAGCCTCTAAACTTCCAGCATGGCAGCATGCTATGAAGTTAGAGCTAGATGCACTGCAAGCCAACAACACATGGACTGTCATGCCACTCCCTAAAGGCAAGGTTCCCATAGGTTGTAAATGGGTATACAAGACCAAATTTAACCCAGATGGGACCATTAAAAGGCACAAGGCCAGGCTAGTTGCCAAGGGCTATACACAACAATTAGGGGTGGATTACATTGACACTTTCTCACCCGTAGCTAAGATGACAACGGTGAGATTAGTCCTAGCCATTGCAGCTCGTATGGGGTGGTTCATTCACCAACTAGACATAAATAATGCCTTTTTACATGGAGATTTAACGGAGGAGATATACATGGACTTGCCACAGGGGTATGCATCTCCTGATCCTACACTAGTTTGTAAGCTAAATAAGTCTCTTTACGGTCTTAGACAAGCCAGTCGCCAATGGAATGACAAACTCACTAAAGCTCTGAACAGTCAAGGGTATACTCAGTCTCCCCATGATCCTACGCTATTTGTCCATAGCAGTTCATGTTGCCTCACCATTGCTTTAGTCTACGTTGATGATATAGTGGTAACAAGTAGCAACCTTGATTCAATTAATTCCTTGAAAATGTACCTACACCAGATGTTTCAAATTAAGGACATTGGTGACCTAAAGTACTTCCTAGGGCTGGAAGTAGCTAGGTCACAGGGGGACCTTGTCATTTGTCAAAGAAAATATGCATTGGAGCTATTGGATCAAACTGGATTCTTGGGCAGTAAACCTGCAAAAACTCCCATGGAGAAGAACCTGAAATTGGCACACAATGACTCGCCATCTCTCACAGAGGTTTCTGCCTACAGGAGCTTGATTGGCAAATTACTTTACCTCACCATCACTAGACCGGATATTACATACACTGTACATCAGCTCTCACAATTTCTGGATTGCCCCACGCAGTTTCATCTGAAGGCAGCACATAGATTACTTAGATACCTGAAGGGCACCACAGGCCAAGGGCTTTTCTATCCAAAGGGTGGAGACATGAGGTTGAAGGCATTTTCAGATTCTGACTGGGCAGGATGTTCGGAGACAAGGAAGTCCACTACTGGTTTCTGTGTTTTCCTAGGTGATGCCTTGATTTCATGGAAGACTAAGAAGCAAACAACCATTTCGAAATCATCCTCTGAAGCGGAGTACAGGGCATTGGCTGCAGTTACGTGTGAGGTCCAATGGTTAGTGTTCCTGATGCTCAACATGGGGATGAGGCAAGCGGGGCCTGTTGAAATCTTTTGCGATAACAAAAGTGCATTATATATTGTTGAAAACAATGTGTTTCATGAAAGAACGAAACACATTGAAATAGACTGTCACATAGTGCGGCAGAAATATCATGATGGTGTGATTAAACCTATGCCAATACGGACCCATCATCAATTGGCTGACATTTTTACAAAAGCGTTGGATGCCCAGAGAATGCACAATCTGACTTCTGCTATGGGGATGTGCAACATTTACCACAAGTCAGATTTGAGGGGGGGGGGTGTTGACAGTCAAGGAATTGGGCAAGGATTCAAAGAGGTGCAGAACAAGTGGTTGAAACGGGAGAAAGCTGGACTGGAAGTAATGAACGATGATGATGCTTAATTGACCAAGAAAGCAGTTACGTGCGGAGTTGATATGTTTAGTTGGCACGGAAGGAGCAGCACGAATTGCGGGTGAAAGAAGGTAGGAGTCAACCGCAGAGGAAGGTAGAGGAAGGAGTGCAGGAAAATGGAGGGAAGTTTTAAATGAGTGTGGAAAGACGGAAATGCCCTCGAATTGACGGTTACAAGAGTTTGTTTTAAGGGTGTATTTGTAACTTCGCATGTTTCTTTCTTCTTCAGTTAGTTAGCGGTTCGTTGTTAGTATAAAAGCAGAAACAGTGTATAGCAGAATTTAGTTTTGGAAATAAAATTTTCATCGTGCGTTTTTCAATTCTCTTGAGCTGCAAATATCTTCCTCTCTCTCTCATCGTCTTCGTTGTTCCTCTAAGCAGTGGTGAATGCATCAACTGCGAATGCTTCTTTTTTGGCTTGATTGATTTTGCTTTTACCGATTTTAACATAGATACAGGTGACCCTCATCTAGCCTCACCACCCTCCCTTGGTGCCACATGTCGCGTGGTCACAAAAGAGATGAGGAAAGTGGGGGTGAGGAGATTCCAGCAAAGAAGAAGAATAAAGACTACACTCATCCCGTTTTCTCTCAGCTATTTTTAGGCCAACTTATATGTAATTATTTTTTTAAAAAAAAATAGAGGGGGAAAACATAAATAACCTTATTTCTATCGACTCAATTGAAAGCTAATGAACATCAGTCAAACCTTTTTTTACTACATGGTTTGACTATATGGATCAATCATTTCTATTGCATTTTATTTATTTTATTTATTTATTATTTTTATACTTTTGAGTCATAGCTAAATACTACACTCATTATGTGTCTCTTAGTACCTAATACAAAATATGCAACTTTAGAATACGCATCTTTCAAAGCTATCATAATATCTCAACTGCGATTCAGGCCTAACTACCTAAAATTCTCACTTAAATGTAATACCCTCTACATGACATTGGTTACATGAATCAACTGTCTCCAGTGTGCTCTATCACTGACAATATACTCCTCAATTGTCATATAAGTCATATATTTCTTTATTGTTTCTCTCCATATCTTTGTTGGTCTCTCTCTCCCACATTTAACATGCACGTTATACATCTTCTCGCACCGCCTGATAGGTACATCTGTAAAACATCTTTGCACATGTCCATACAATCTTAACATTGACTACCTCGTATTTTCATCTATAGAAATCACTCCAACTTATTTTTTGATATGTTTATTTCTTATTTTATCATTCATTGCATGTACACCATCCATCTTAACATTCTCACATCCGCTACTCGCATTCTTTATTAATACTCATAATTGATTGTCAAACATTCAGACACATACAATACTACGAGTCTTACTGACATCTCGTAAAACTTTCTTTTAAATTAAATTTACTTTCCTATATCAAAGAAGATCTGATACACTTCTATTTTTGTTTAACTTTACTGTACAATTACAACACAGGAAAAAAAAGGAAATGCGTAGTTAAATCTTTTTTAATTAGTATATTTTAAAATATCAACGTTTTGAGCGTATCATCAAACAAAGTTAACAGATATTCTGAAAACTAATTTGGTAAAAATAGCAAATGTTAGAAATTAATATAGGATGCAAAAATAGAAAATTTTCAAAATGTAACTGAAACAGTAATTCAAGACTACAATACCTTTTCAAAATCATGACATTTTTGTTAGAAAATCATCCAGTAACATTATACTATAGTTACTCCAATTTAGGTGGCGTTTGGTTCGCACTTGGGTATCGCAATCAGAATCGGAATGAATATAACAGGGTATGAGTTTGAAGTATATGAGTTTGAGCCTAAAACAGATAGTTGTTTGGTATTGAAGTGAGAATAGGTATGATAGACGTTGATGGTGTTTGACACGTATCGGAATTGAAATGAGTATCGAATGTGGACGGCTGGAATAATGGCCGGAAAAATTTGACCGGTCGGCGGCCGCTGGCATTGACCAGCGTTGACCGACCATCCCCATCATTCCCCCATATTGATAGACAAGATGCTAGTATATCAAAAAATGATATCCATTATCAAATACTTATATATCAAACCGAAACTCATACCCTCCAAGATGTTAGTATATCAAAAAAACGATATTCACTACCAAATACTTAGTTTTCAAACCGAAACACATACCCTCCATTTGACCAAAGATGCTAGTATATCAAAAAACGATATCCATTATCAAATACTTAGATATCAAACCGAAACTCATACCCTCAATTTCCCCAAACAAACACCTCCGTTAATCCTAAACTCCAACCAAACACCTTCTTAGTACAAATCCGAAAACACTGGTAAGACATAATTTAATTAGGTATAATCTATACTTTGATTTGATTCCGTTACTCAACCTGCTACTAGATCGTTACTAACACGGCAACCACTAGCGGATGAGATCCATGGAGGCAAATTATAAGGCAAAAAATGAGGCCGCGAATCACAGGCCGCCACGTCGCCATGTTATTGATGAGAGAGAAATTTTTTTTTTTTAAAAAAAACAAGGCAACATGGCGATGTGGCGGCCTGTGATTCGCGGCCTCATTTTTTGCCTTACAATTTGCCTCCCTGAATCTCATCCGAACCACTAGTACCAAAAAAGGAAACTCGTGGAATTTTTTATTCCTAAACTTTAGAAAATTCTAAATGTAGCCACAAAAATCATAAACAATTGCTTTTGTAATAACAAAAGGTAGATAAACAAAAAAGCGCATTCTCCCATTTTAAGTATAATTATTGCGCTGTCACACTCCTAGTTGCTGATGTATATTCATTCGTTAAAAGATAAAGCTCCCATACCATTTAAAAAGTAGATATTTTCTGTTACATCTTTTATCTCTTTCGATTATATTAATTTGCTCAAATTATTAAAATATAAAGATTAAGATACCAAACAATAGCACCTTTATCTCAATATATGCATATACACACACACATACACACTTAAATTGGAAAGGAATAATCGAACTTGAAACCCATAATAAAAAAATGATATTCAACCATTAAACCTATAAGTTTCTTCTCATATTTGTGTGTGTGTATATATATATGTGTGTGTGTATCATTTCCTATCTCATAATATTATGTATATAATCTAATAAATTTTAAAGTTAATGTTATGGACAGTATACAACCTGGTGTGAACTTTTTCACAATGTTAGTACAACGCGAATGTTTCCGTGTAATAAAAAAATTTAAACATATATAACATGTATTATTACTTTATTAGATATTGGTTTGTTCTAAAAATATGATTCATTTTCTGGAAATAGTAAGTATTAGTAATCAAAGTTTCTATACTGCTCTTTCAATTAACACTTACATAATTTATCTAGTTTGCTTTAATTAACCAACTAAGAGTAAAATAAAAATAGTAACTTATAAAGTTTGATTTTCTTAAATTGTGTTCAATCCAAAATATAACGATATTTCTAAGACAAAGATAATATAATAGAAGAAGAGACGACTATGACATGGGATACCAACCCATTTAGCTTCCGTTACATATTTCACTTGGTACACAAGCTAAATTACATGGTTTGTAAGTTTGGAGTTTCACCGTTTCTCTAGAGTACGCTATAAAATAATACGTTGTTTTTTTAATATAGAAGACCGCTGCATACATGATTAACTGTTTGAACCTCGATCACATGCAGTAAAAATACGTTGTTTGTTTTTTCGGAGTGGGACATTGCAGTAGAATGACAACGGTTCGAACTTCGGTCACGCGTAGTATGAGTGTTTTACTGTTGATTGGGCTATCATTGGCGGCCATAGTATCTACCGTCCAATTGATCAGTGGGTTACTGACTAGCTTACAATAGACAACTTATGTGAAATTTATTACAGTAACCTTACTACTTTAAGAGACCGTTTGATTTTTGATTTACATCTACACTAGTCCCTTTAGATTAAGACGGTATATGCCTTTAGAGCTATAAATTTAAATTCCCAACAAAACTTCATGGGTCGTACATAATAGTATCTAATAGGTGTGTTCGGGATAGATAACTTCACCGCAAGAGGGTGCGGTGACGCGTGACCGCACGACACGTGGCAGCAAGGGAGGTGGTGAGGCTAGATGCAGGTGACTCTCATCTAGCCTTACCACCCTCCCTTGCTGCCACGTATCGCGTGGTCACAAAGGGATGAGGAAAGTGGGGTGAGGAGATCCTAACCCGGTGTGTTCTACTTGAGGCAACTTTTCTTTTTGTTTTTTCCTTTCAAGATACAACTCGAATATTTTCTCAAAAGGAAAAAGAAGATTTACAACTCGAATAATTAGTCACAAAATACACTAAAAATAATTACATCTGTTTTTGTGGTCACATCTGTCCTGGAATCTTACCTTGTGAATGGCGTAAAAAACGACAACATACCCGCCTCTCTCCTCCTTCTTTCTCTTTCTGCCCAAATTCAATTTCGATTCACCCGCACAATAATCGTACAAAATTCAAATTGTTTTTTCCTCCCCCGATCTTTCACTTTCTGCTGCAGAGTTTCAGGTGTCTTCTCTTTTGTACTACCACTTTATAACTTCATTAAAGTAGAAATATCGTAACATGTACAATTCTTTTCACATATGAAAATTCATTGGACGCAAATTCTCTTCACATATGAAAATTCCTTTATCTTTTAGACCCAATTGTAAATAATTAATATTTTATGTCTGGGCACGAGGATGCTGCCGGCGGAGGGGTTGGAGGAAGTGGTGGCTGTGGTGGTATAGATGAAGATGCGGATGAATTTTACGGGCCCACCAAAAGGGATAATCCAAAAGAGGAAAGTAAGCGGATATTTGAAGGAAAAATCGTATCTTTCTTTAGGTTGAATGCAAGGAAGAAACTGGTGTTGCCGGAGAGGTGGAGGAGGAAAAAGAGGAGGAGGAGGTGGAAGGTTGGTGGTGCGGGGTGCGTGTGTTTGAAGAAACCGATGACGTTGGATTCTTCTGGTGAGTCTCCGACCAGTGATCCTAATAGTCCGGATTTTACTTATGGGATGTTGAGGTCTCTTATCGAGAAGAATGATTTTTTTGATAAAGATTGTAATCCACACTTGGATGATGAATGATTATGCATTCTGTTCTCCCACTTGAAGATATGAAAGTAATATTTTTGGTTCTTGAATGTGTATTTTTTCTCATTCCTCTGTTTCATAGTGTACAATTGATTGTTGAGTTTGTTTTGGTGAGGGGTGGAGCTGTGTTTGAAGTAAGCAACTAGCTTTTGCTCTCATTCATTCAATTGATTGATGATAAAGAACAGCTTTTCAATTTATGGTATTTTGTGTAAAAGTGAGCAAGGAAGGAATCAGGATCAATCATTATAAAGGTGTGGCAAAATGAAGAGGCATCAGATAATCACAAGGAAGGTCCCTGGTTTCAGAGACATTTTGGACTGTATAGTTAATGTTAGAAAAAGTACATTAAAGTACGTTTTCATGTGCTCCAAACTTATATAGAGCGTGTATAAGGTCGGTCAAGAGATTGGTATGGAATGTAGAAAACTGGGTGAACATCAGTTGGACATCGATCTCCAACATAGATCGATCGAAGTACATCGATCGATCTATGTTAGAGATCGATGTGGATCTGAGGACTTCGAACGATGACTTCGATCGATCGTAGTCACATCGATCGATCTAAGTAAATTTGAAGTGAGGGTTCGATGTAGTCTGTTCGACTTCGATCGATCACATCGATCGATCGAAGTGACATCGATCGATCGATGTGATCGATCGATGTCCAACAGACAGCTCTGTTCATCAGCAGTCACAGTTTTTAATCCAAGAATCATCTCCCTTCGGCTAAAAACGGTAATCAACGGCTCTTGGAGGTTAGAATAAGGCTGAGAGTGATTTCAAAGAATGTTTTTAACACTTCTAAGGTCTATAAATAGAAGACCTTGCTACTTTCAATAGAGACAATCATCTTTTGCAAAAATTTGAGTTCTCAGCATTATTGTGATCTTCTTCTTCTCTTTCTCTACCTTCAACAAGCAAGTTCACTCTTTCTCCTCTAGAGCAAAGGGAAGAAAGATAGCCGTTATATCCTGGGAAGCATTTGCTTGAAGACTACCTTGCTCTTTGGTAGGAGCAAAATTGCTTTAAGGACAGTGACTACTTTGTCACGTCTCGGCTTCATTTTCTGTGATTACCATATTCTCATTCTTCATTTCCAACAGTCTTAAAGCAATTTTGAGTTGAGAATATGGCAACAAGACAAGCACCAGTTCCTGATATGTCTAAGATGGAACCGTTCGATGGCAAGTTCTTCAAACGTTGGGCTGCAAAGGTGTTATTCTTTCTAGAGATGATTTCTGTTTCGTATGTGCTTGCTAAAGACAGACCAACAGACGAAACAGAAGGCAAAAAGTATGACGCTGACAATACTACGTGTAGAGGACACATTCTGCACTTCCTCTCCAACTCTCTATTTGACATTTATGTCAAATTTACGTCAGCAAAGGATATTTGGGCAGCACTTCAGAACAAATATGGTTCTGAAGATGTTGGAAAAAGAAAGTATGTGGTCAGCGAGTTTCTGAAGTTCCAAATGGTAGACCACATACCGATCAATGATCAAATTCACCAATATCAACAGTTGGTGGATAACATGGAGCAAGAAGGCATTAAAGTTGATGAAACTTTTCAAGCAGCGGCCTTGTTGGAAAAGTTACCTTCTTCTTGGAGCAAATACAAGAAGAGAGGTAAACATGATGATGCCAAATTAACCTTGGATGCAGTCATCAAGCACATTCGCATTGAGGAGAATAATCGGCTTGATGACAATGAACGAGATGAAAGAAGTTCTCGAGCCAATGTGGTGGAGCACAAACCCAAGAGGCAAAAGACTCAGCAAAATGGCAAAGGTAAGACATTTGTGCAGGGACAAGGGCAGAAGAAGATGAAAGGCGCATGCTGGGTGTGCGGAAAGCTGGGACACAGAGCAGCCAAGTGCAACCAGCGGAAAGGCCAGTCCAGCAGTCAAGCACATCTTGTGGAGACAACTAGGACAAGTGACGAAGTCATTGCTGCGGTCGTCTTATCTGAGGTAAACCTTGTCGGTGGTGCTTCGGAATGGGTGGTAGACACTGGGGCTACCAAGCACATTGCAACCAGTAAAGATCTATTTTTTGAATATCAAGAAATAGATGATGGCGAGCAAGTCTTCTTGGGAGATGCACACGGTATCAAGGTTCTTGGTAAAGGAAGGGTGCTCCTCAAGTTGACTTCTGGCAAGAGACTGGAATTGAATAATGTGTTACATGTTCCTGCGATGCGTAGGAACTTGATTTCCGGAGTACTACTGAACAAGGCTAACATTAAACTTGTTCTTGAGTCTGATAAGCTTATTTTGTCTAGGAGTGGGGACTTTGTCGGGAAAGGGTATTGCTCCGGGGGCTTACTTGTTCTAGATGCTGTGTGTATTATGAATAATAAGAATGCATCAAGTTCTGCTTATGTTGTTGACTCTTTGAATATTTGGCATGCAAGGTTAGGACATGTTAATAAAGATGCGTTGAAAAGACTAAAGTTCACCAACCTAATCTCGTATGTATGTGAAGATGACTTTGAAAAGTGTGAGTTTTGTGTAGAAGCAAAACATCACAAGAAGTCGTTTAAATCTGTTGAAAGAACAACAGATAAGTTGGAACTCATACATAGTGATCTTGGTGACTTTAGAGGTTATACTAGTAAAGGTGGTAAAAGATACTACATAACATTTATTGATGATTTTTCTAGATATACTAGAGTTTATTTGTTAGCAAATAAAGATGAATCTGAAAGCATGTTCATCAGGTATAAAAATGAAGTTGAGAATCAACTAGATAGAAAAATCAAAAGGTTGAGGACAGATAGGGGTGGTGAGTATAATGTGTTGTCTTTACAAAGATTTTGTGAAGATAATGGAATTATACATGAGTTCACACCTCCTTACACTCCTCAATCTAATGGAGTCGCAGAAAGGAAAAATAGAACGCTTAAGGATATGATGAATGCCATGCTTATTAGCTCAGGTTTGCCTAATAATATGTGGGGAGAAGCTATCCTTTCAGCATGTCATATCTTGAATAGAATTCCACATAAAAAGACCAATAAAACTCCTTACGAACTTTGGAGAGGCTTCGCACCTAACCTGAATTACTTCAGAGTGTGGGGGTGCTTAGCTAAGGTTGGTATTCCAGAGTTCAAAAGAAGTAAAATTGGTCCTAAGACTAATGATTGTGTTTTCATAGGATATGCTCAAAATAGTGCTGCATATAGATTCATGTTGGTTGATAATGGTTCTATCGTTGAGTCTAAGAATGCTGAATTTTTTGAGCATATTTTTCCTATGAAGAAAGAGTCGTTAGTTAGTCCTAAATTTGAAAAAGGTGAGTCTAGTAAAGTGTCTAGTAATGATACTTCACCTAGAAGAAGTAAAAGGAAAAGAGTAGAAAAGTCCTTTGGAAATGATTTTGTCACTGCATTCATTTTAGAGAATGACCCCACAACGTATCAAGAAGCGGTAATGTCTATAGACTCTAAGTTTTGGAAAGAAGCTATCAATAGCGAGCTTGAGTCTATACTTAGCAACAATACTTGGGAACTCGTAGACTTGCCTAGAGGTTGTAAACCTATCAGTTGCAAGTGGGTCTTTAGAAAGAAACTAAAGGCGGACGGGACAATTGATAAGTTTAAAGCTAGACTTGTGGCTAAAGGGTTTACCCAACAAGAGGGAATAGATTTCTTTGATACCTATTCTCCTGTTGCTAGAATTACTTCTATTAGAGTGTTAGTAGCTTTAGCTTCAATTTATAAGTTAGTCATACATCAAATGGATGTTAAAACAGCTTTTCTAAATGGAGATTTAGAAGAAGAAATCTATATGAAACAACCTGAAGGTATGATAGCTAAAGGTCAAGAGCATAAAGTTTGCAGGTTGAAAAAGTCATTATATGGATTAAAACAAGCTCCTAAGCAATGGCATGAGAAATTTGATAATGCTTTGCTATCTAATGGATATGTTGTAAATGAAAGTGATAGATGCATTTACAGTAAGTTTGAAAATCTTGATGGTGTCATTATTTGTTTATATGTTGATGATTTGTTAATCTTTGGTACAAATCTTGATGTTGTAAATAGTACTAAAGTATTTTTATCATCTGTTTTTGAAATGAAAGACATGGGGAAAGCAGATTTGATACTTGGTCTTAGACTGATAGAGAAATGTGGGGGTTATATGCTTTCTCAGTCGCATTATGTTGAAAAGGTTTTGAGAAAATTCAGCCATTTTGATGTGAAACCTGTTAGTACTCCGTATGATGCATCCATAAGGTTAGAAAAGAATAAACATGATGGTGTGTCACAGTGTGAATATGCTAAGATCATTGGCAGTGTCATGTATCTCATGAATTGTACTAGGCCAGATATTGCATATTCTGTTAATCGTTTGGCTAGATATACTCATAGTCCAAGTAAAGAGCATTGGGATGCTTTGAAACGGCTATTGAGATATCTACGAGGGACTATGGACTTGGGGCTTGCTTTTACCGGAAGTCCTGCAGTTCTGGAAGGTTATTGTGACGCTAATTGGGTCACAGATAATGATGAGATAAATTCCACCAGTGGGTATGTATTTACTTTGGGTGGTGGTGCCATTTCATGGAAGTCCTCTAAACAAACTTGTAAGGCTAAATCAACAATGGAGTCTGAATTTGTTGCTTTAGAACTTGCTTGTTCAGAGGCGGAATGGTTAAGGAATTTACTAGTTGATATTCCGTTGTGGACTAAGCCTATGCCATCTGTTTTTGTTCATTGTGACTCACAGGCAGCTATTGCTCGAGCAAGGAACAAAATATACAATGGAAAGAGCAGGCATATCCGTTTGAGGCACAATATTGTGCGTGACTTGATTAGTTCTGGGGTGGTTAACTTGGAATACATCAAAACCGAGTTGAACCTGGCTGATCCCTTAACTAAAGGCTTGAATCGAAAACTGGTTCTTAAGACATCAAGAGGAATGGGACTTGTTCCGTTGAGGTGAATTCTCTATGACAGGAACCCAACTCGCTATTAGTAGAGATCCTACAAACGGAGTTCAATGTGGTAAGAACACGTCATAGAAGAATTCTATAAAGTACTATTATTTGTCCTTCCTATAATGATGCACTTGTGGATAGTACTTATTACATTTTTGAGGGTGAGATGTAAATCTCTTAATGGATGATTCATAGCCATTATAGATGGTGGTGTGTTGTAATACACACTTGATGAATATCACCTATATAAGTGTGGAAGTGGGGCCGCTTCCTATGAGAGCCTGGAAAACTCTCTAGAGCGCTTATGAATTCTGGGATTGGGTGCAGGGCCATTAATGCACCACATCGCGAACTTGTATGAAGTTAGGTGTTGACATGTCATTTGTATGATCATATAAACAGTAGTGAAATATGTGGTTCAAGACGGTTGTCACCCTATTTCCGTTTATATATCTTCAGATGTACTATCGGATAGTTCAAGACGTTTGTCACTACTCCGTTATGTGTCTTCATCTTATTTTGATTGAGAAGAAGTCCGTTGTTTATCATATGAAAGGTTCATATATAAGTTTGGATCATGTGGGGGATTGTTAGAAAAAGTACATTAAAGTACGTTTTCATGTGCTCCAAACTTATATAGAGCGTGTATAAGGTCGGTCAAGAGATTGGTATGGAATGTAGAAAACTGGGTGAACATCAGTTGGACATCGATCTCCAACATAGATCGATCGAAGTACATCGATCGATCTATGTTAGAGATCGATGTGGATCTGAGGACTTCGAACGATGACTTCGATCGATCGTAGTCACATCGATCGATCTAAGTAAATTTGAAGTGAGGGTTCGATGTAGTCTGTTCGACTTCGATCGATCACATCGATCGATCGAAGTGACATCGATCGATCGATGTGATCGATCGATGTCCAACAGACAGCTCTGTTCATCAGCAGTCACAGTTTTTAATCCAAGAATCATCTCCCTTCGGCTAAAAACGGTAATCAACGGCTCTTGGAGGTTAGAATAAGGCTGAGAGTGATTTCAAAGAATGTTTTTAACACTTCTAAGGTCTATAAATAGAAGACCTTGCTACTTTCAATAGAGACAATCATCTTTTGCAAAAATTTGAGTTCTCAGCATTATTGTGATCTTCTTCTTCTCTTTCTCTACCTTCAACAAGCAAGTTCACTCTTTCTCCTCTAGAGCAAAGGGAAGAAAGATAGCCGTTATATCCTGGGAAGCATTTGCTTGAAGACTACCTTGCTCTTTGGTAGGAGCAAAATTGCTTTAAGGACAGTGACTACTTTGTCACGTCTCGGCTTCATTTTCTGTGATTACCATATTCTCATTCTTCATTTCCAACAGTTAAGAGTTTATGCTGTTGCAACTATGTCTCGACTCGGATTTGGTGACTGTTGTGTCATAGGGCGAAATAATGCTGTTCTCATTTTGGCTTAGGTATCACTGGATGCTTGGTTGCAAAGTTGGATTAAGCTCTGCCGAAGAGCGGTTTTCTTTTTTATATATGTATACTGTGGATAGATATTGGATATACTTAGTTTGAGATTCTAGGCGTTTTCTACGAATTGGTCGGGAAGAAATTTCAGAATTGATGTTCTTGGAAGGGATCCTGGTTACTCAGTTTTGCTGCATTTGAGATCAGAACATTTGCGCATTAGCTTGGAGTTATCAGTCAGAGTTACATGAGATTCTCAGTTACTTGGTTTTCTAGACATTGCTGTTGCTTGATTGCCATTTCCTCAGGAAGAAATTATTTTTTTTCTTTTTTCCCACAATATTTTTTTAGTATATGTTTATGATTCCTGTATCATGAAAAAACAGTCGATTGATACAACTTGTGCAATTTTCATTATGTTGTGTAAGGTTGTGTATACCCTTCTTTATCCCGCCATAGGTGGGAGCCTCTAAGTAATGAGGTAATGTTGTTGTAGCTGTTTACGAGTTGTAGTGCCGTCTTTTTTTTCCCAATCGAGAATTGTATAATGTTCATGTTCTCTTATCCTTTGGCATGGTTGGATGGTATTATATGCTTGCATATTCTTTTTGTTCATATTCTATGTCGCATATATGAGAAGGTCCGTTTCCGTTGACAGTTAGAGATTGGTTTATAGAGATCCTGAAGGATATAAATTGTCTTTGGTTGGTCACCAAAGCAAAATATTTAAGAGGTAACTTTTCATATGCTAAGAAGTCGAGACATGTTATGCAGCTTGATGAAATCAAGGAATTTACTTGTAAGCTGTTTAATGTTGCTGTTCCTGTGTAAAAGCTAGGATACTTTTGGTCCTTCCCTTAGCTTTGTCTAAATGGGCTTTGAAGCATGTCTAAATTGCTCCTTTTGTAGTTAGCAAGCTCTGTTTGCCACCTCTGTTATGCATATAAAATTTAACTTACAAAATATAACAATTTTCTTTTGGAATTTCTAATTTTCTTGGTTGTCTGAAAATTTTCCAAGCATATCAAGGATAATACCGAGTCTCTGTCTTCTGAAGCAATGGATGTTCATTGTTGGATAGCAGCTGTTTTTACTGTGGCCTTGTCCAAGTTAGAGTTCACAATTTATGATCTCGTGTCTTTCTAAAATGTGTTTATAAAGTTCATTCTTGGATGTTGTCCCTGAAGTGCTAGAATGTTCATTCAAACTAAATAGCAGAATATTTGCATTGTGGGTGTGGTTGCGTACATCCGACCCCTTATACCCTGCCATAGGCGGGAGTCTCTAAGGCAATGAGGTAATGTTGTTGTTGTAATCAAATCCTAAATAGCAGAATATTTGCATTATTTGGATTAAAGTCTGATCCTTCAAGTGAAGAGCGATGCATGTAATGATTTTCTTACTATCCCATCCTCAAGCTGGTGCTTTGGTGATCTTTTTGATTTCTTAACTTGTCAGCTTTTTAATTGTCTTAGGTTCTTGTCCATTGGCCTTTTTCTTCACAATTGTTTCTATTCCTGATCATTGACATTCATTTGTAGAGTTTCAGGTGTCTTTTCTATGTACATTATGTAACTTGAGTAATATACTAGGTGGGACTTCTTTTTAATTTGTGTCCAACTTCTTCCTATGTAAAAAGTTTTTCTTTTGTTTTAGAATTCAGTTATACATAAGTCAATCTCTACAAGTTTTTCTCTTGGTAGTGGTTCCAGTATACAGGATATGGAGGTGGGAGGCCTAGGAGATTGTGGTAGTTGTGGTATTAATAAGGATGAAGATGAATCTGATGGGCCCACCAAGGAGTATCCAAAAGAGGCCATTCAGTGTATTAGCGAAGAAAAAGGGTGTCTTTGATCCAGTTCAGGAGGCCAAGGGAAAGCTGACGTTGCTAGAAAGGTACAAGAGGAGGAGGAGGAAAGGGAATGGTGGTGCTGAGGTGGAATCAGGGTGTTTGTTGAAACTGGTGATGAGTTTTGCTCGGTTTTAAAGAACACACTGATGTATTCTTTGAAGTTTGAACCAATCCTACAAGTGATTCTCATAGTCTGGATTTACATATGGGATGTTGAGATCATTTGTTGACAAGAATGATTTTTTATGAGGATATTG
Organism: Eustoma russellianum; assembly: GCA_036186865.1. Lineage (NCBI taxonomy): Eukaryota > Viridiplantae > Streptophyta > Magnoliopsida > Gentianales > Gentianaceae > Eustoma > Eustoma russellianum. The sequence continues at coordinate 40,245,663 of AP025043.1, forward strand.
TGATCTGCGCTCGGATGGCGAATGATGGCATCAGTGAATGATGAACTTTTGAAGAAACTGTCCCCCCCCCCCCCCCCCCCCCAACCCTCTGTTGAGTGTATATTATTAGGAAGTGCTTTGCAGAAGTTGATTGTGGAATGGATTGTCAAGAGCTGGTTGCCTTTGAAGGAGAGCACAAGCTTTGTGCTGAATAATTCAAGAGGCAAATATTACATCTTGGTTAATAGATCCCTTGTGGAAGGATTATTTTGCTGCACATTTTCAAGTTACGATATTAGGTGCAAGAATGAGTGAAATTTTTTTGGAGCATAACCAAGAGGCATAGCTATGTTAAAGTATTTAGTCTTGCTTTCCAAGCACAGGTAAGTTAGAAGATCTCATATCACGAAAACTAAATCCATCATCTCTTCGGAGATGAGATCAGTAGTAGCTCTAGGGGTATATTCAAAAAATATTCCAACAGCACGCACCCCCAACTGGAACCATGAATATAACAGCAAGGTCAGTCTAAGTAATACAAGCTGCATTGCGCTTGATCTTATCAAATAAACCTGATCTAGCTACTTACATAAGATACAATATAATAAAAACACATATGACGATTTAGTTGCTGCTTTGTGATCTTGAGGTTACGGGTTCGAGCTGCGGAAACAGCCTCTTGCGCAAAGTGTAAGGCATGGCTGCGTAAATCAAAGCGCTTCCTGCACAAACGGCAGTTGGCTAGTGTACCGAGAATGACATTGCCTTCTATCTGTCAGCAAAAAGTTGGATAGTGAGGGTGCAGTTACAGGGTTTTTTTTTCCCTCTTCAGCTAGCTAGTCAAGAACTGCAGCATGCGCTCCATGTTCGAAAGTCATAAGAAGAAACTGCGTTAAAAAGGTTAAAAATATTGTCTTATATAAGAAGGCAAATTAAAAATCCGCTTTCTGGCATGATGTTTTCGTGGAAGATGTTGGGGACAACTGAGTTGGGAGAGGATCAGAAAAATCTCTTGCGTACAAGCTCCCAGTGCCAACGTCAGCTCAACAAATTCTTGATGACACTGATCTTGATTCGATTATCCAGGGGTATGACAATCTAATTGATCTGCTATTAGTTGTTGGAAGTCAATTGCTGAAAGATAACCTAAGGCTGCTTTTTCCTCCCCCTATGTTTTCTTCTTAAATTAGCTGTTCTTTTTATATTGTGAAGTAGCACAATTTTCATTATGGTTCATCGGAAGCAATCTCTATGTATTTCTAAGGTTGCGTACATTTGACCCTCCATACTCCGCCATAGGCGGGAGCCTACAAGACAATGGAGTAATGTTGTTGTATGTTTTCTTCTTAGTAGCTTTGCCTATTCTCTTTTAGTGTTGCTATGTTGTCTGTATACTTTGTTGGGTACTTCACTAAATTTCAGGACTAAACTCGGAGAAGCAGTAGCTTGCTATTCATAACAACAATAACAACAACACATATCCAGTATATTTTTACAACAGCAAAAGCTATCGTTAAGGTCTGGGGAGGGTGAGAGGCAGGCAAACAACACCTCCATCCCAAAGGATAGAGAGTTTGCTTCCAGAGAGACCTCCGACTCTATATGTACTTACATAAATTAGCATGTTCAACTTTCACGTTTGGAGAGCAATTTGATGTTTTTGTATGTGGACGTGTTATCCTTAGGACCTTCAGAACAGTGTGGTTTTAGTCAGTTATTTCTATTTCAGCCAGTAAGTCGAACATGATGCATATATGGTTGGTTGTCAGCAATAAACATGTAAATTCTTGCATTGTGTGCAAGAATTCACATCCATGTCTTTATAGCTTAGAGTTCCTTTGTTACTGGGATCTTTATGGCATAATGATCCATGCATGTTTTTTTTTTCTGCTTTTTATTTACTACCAAATTCTTTTTCATTTCCAATGGACTCAAGGACACATTCTTCTTTAAATTTGGAATATGATGAAATAAAATAAAATGACTCACTAAATTGGATGCGCTTCATATATTGTGAAATACCAGTTAATCAACACATCTTGACGCAATTTTGATTATAGGTCATCGGGAAACAATCTCTGTGTGTTTCTAGCACAATGAGTATGGTTGCGTACATCCGACCCCATACCTCAACATAGGCAAGAGCATCTAAGGCAATATGATAATGTTGTTGTTTGTTTCAATAACTGTATATTTAATAATGAAAATTTTACGAAATAGGTCACACTCTTTTATCGTTTATAGCATATAAACTTATAAACTTATACTTTGTAATATCTTAAAATAGCAGTAACATGGATTTAATAGTTCAGGAGGACAAAATATAACTCTGGTCGGCAACCTTAGTATTTATTATATGAGTGGGTAACTCTAATTGGCATTATGCTAGAACGCGTGCTGACTCCTGTCTTTATTGGAATTAAATTTTAGTAATATTTTAATGAAAAGATGCCAAGACACGCTAAAGACTGAGCACGTCTAGACAATTAATTTGCCCTTTGTATTAAATTTTATTTGATAATCATGCTTAAATAAAAAAAACTTGCCCATACTTAGTCGCCTCATGCTTGGGATATTCTCACACCACACGCCATAGTTATTCCACTTTTGTGATTCTTTGATTTTTATACATCCAAGAAAACTAATAAACCACTGTCATCACAGTACATGCAAAGATAAACTATAAAAGTAAAAAAACATAGTAAACATAAGAGGCTGATGAGCTCCTGATTTACATCCTCCACACATATTCTTAGAGACTGGGACGGTCAAAGATTTAGAAAATTTGTAACGGTCAAAGTTCATTGTGCACCACATTTTCTTCAACAATAAAATGTCTAGATAATGTCATACAAATGGTCTAAAATCGAACGAATAATTAAACAAACAAATGGGTTGGGTTGTGTTATAGACAACGCCACCTTAATCAGAATAATATTTGTGCTTTTATTAAAGTGATTTTCGTCTAATTAGTCGTTTTTGGAAGGAAAAAACAATGATCCATTCTTTCCATTATCCGCCAGAACACAAAATTAGATTCAATATTTGACAACTTGATATAAATGCTCATCAAGTTTATATCGAACAACACAACATAATCCTATTGCCTTAGAGACTCGCAACTATAACGGAGTATTGGAGTGTCGGATGTACACAACCATACTTATATGTTATAAATACACGGATATTGTTTTTCGATGACCCATAATGAAAATTGTGTCAAGATGTATTGATCAACTGCTACTTTATAATATAAGAAGTGCAGACAATTTAGTGAGTCATTCTGCTTTATTCCATCATATTTCAAAATTAAAAAGAATCCTTCACTCTATTAGAAATAGACACTTTATATGGAACAACAAAAGAACAAATATATTGCCTTTCAAGTGCACAACAAGACAATTATATTAAACATTTTTCTTTTTCTTCTTTTTGCCATCCACTAAAAGAAATAAATTGAACAACCCTTTTCTTTACCCTTTCAACCCCACAAGTTAATTTCTTTGTTATTCAGATCACGACGATAACAACAACACAACATTATCTCATTGCTTTAGAAGCTTCCGTTTATGACGAGGTATGGAGAGGTCGGATATACGCAATCATGCCTACTTGTTAGAAACACACCGAGATTGTTTTCCATTGACTCATAATGAAAATTGCATGTCGATTAAGTTACTTCACAATATAAGAAGCGGAGCCAATTTAGTGAGTCATTTTGCTTTATCCTATCATATTCCAAAGTCAAAGAAGAGTGTGTCCTTGACTCCATTAGAAATAGAAAGTATTATTCATACAAGGCATCATAAATGTAACAAGTACATTACTGCTATATATATAAAGTTACAAAGTAATCTACTTCTTGGGGGCAAGTCTTGACTTGATCTTCTCAATCTCTTTAGTGCCAACTTGGAATGCCTTAGTCAAGACATGATCTGGGACAGTTGGTGTAGCTGCAAACAATGTTGTCGCAATGGATTGAGTGCCAGGCAATTGACTATTAAAGGCCGAAATCACGGCTGCAGGGGTCTTGCCATTGTTCTTCTGGAAATGTACAAGCCCTCTTGGGAACACGAAAATTTCGCCTTGCCTAATGTGCTTGGAGTATAGGACATTGGCTGTGGTTATGAATCCTACATCGAGCTCGCCTTCTAGCACGAACACCATCTCAGTGGCGCGCGGATGAATGTGGGGCGGATTCAGGCCTTCGGGGGCATAGTCAATACGCGACATGGACACGCCAAGAGTGTTCAGGCCAGGGATCTTCTCCACATTGGCTCCAGTCACAATTGCCCCCATTGTGTTGTTTGTGGCTCCTGGCTTGCTAAGGATGGTTGAAAAGAAGTCATCTGCTGTCACATTTGCCTTGCAAGTGAATCCATTCACCTTCACACCTATTTCATCAACAAAAATATTTTCAACGTGACGTCAGTCTTACTCCAAAAAAAAATTTATATAATAAATTTATATACGAGTTAGGATCTCTGGCGATTGTATTATATAAAATGTCATACTCAATATGTTTTTCGACATGGGACAAGAAGTATAACAATTTGTTATGGTGCATTAGGTAAATAATACTTGTGGATGGTGGCTAATTTCCATCTAAACCTAACTTGGAAATGACAGACTGGCTTAGAAAGCAAAAGGCAAGGACATGATAATTGCTTCTGATTTACTCCCTCCCCTCCCAAATTGATAGTCCATTATTTCTTTTTGAGATGTTTCAAAATTTATTCATTTTTCATAATAAACTCATTAATTTATTTGTGGTTCTAGTGTTATACTAGTAAATAACCAATCAATACAATACATCAATAACAAGAATACATCACATCAAAGGATAAAAATAAAAATTAAAAGATAGTTTTAACTACAAGACAATACATTAAACGATGTCTCTTTAATAAATTATATTTTTCAAACATCAACATTATTTTGGAACGGAAAGATTACATCATAAAGCTTAGTGAACAATTAACTAGATGATTATTACTGAAATAGTTTGCCATCGTTCGGGATAGAATCCCCTCACCGCTCCTCTTTCACCGCGTACGTGACCGCGCGACACGTGGCAAAAAAGGGGAGTGGTGAGGCTGGGTGAAGGTAACCCTCATCCAGCCTCACCACCCCCTACTGCTGGCACATGTCGCGTCCTGGACCGTACGGTGACTCACGGCGCGGTGAGGAGATCTCATCCCCATCGTTTGATTTGGTAAAATTGTCATGATTTTGCAATCATTATGGTCCTACAACACCTTTACAAGCAAGGCCAGATCTTAATGCACTATTGGACTCTTGTCCTTGTACACTAATAAAAAAAATTAAGAAATCCAATGATGGAGTGAAAAGTCAAGTTTGGTAAGGTGTGATTTGTCAAAGTTAAAAATGACAGCCACACCCAGAAATCTTTGAAATAACAACAACATTACCTTATTACCTTAGAGGTTTCCGTCTATTACAGGGTATGAGAAGGTCGAATGTATGCAACCATACACATGTGTTGGAAACACACAGAGGTTGTTTCCGGATGATCCATAATGAAAATTGCGTCAAGCAGTGTCGATCAATTGCTATTTTACAATATAAGAGCGCAGCCAAATTAGTGAGTCATTTTACTTTATTCCGTCATATTTGAAAGTCAAGAAAAAATATGTACTTAACTCCATTAGAAATAGAAAGCAGTTTTTACCTGCGTAATGCTTTCACTTCAATTGCCAGGACTCCGTACTATTTTTAGTAATACTTGTTGGAAAATTTGAATTTAGAAGATAAAATTAATCAAAGATGTTTTAGGAAAAAGATGAAAGATAAAAAATTTGAAAGAGAAAACAATTATACTTGAACGTTTAGCGAATGAAACTCCATTTAATTTTCTACCTTGTCTTTATATGAATTTAAAACACATTTAAAACCATTTTTTATGTGTCTTTTTCCTAACAATATTTCTATAGAATTACATTTAGCGTTCTTACATTAATTTTGGTAAAATAAAATTGAACTTGAATCCTTGAAATTGTGTTCCCCACTTTTAATGAGAGAATCTGAAGGTTTCTCTTGCTCTTAAATAATGCACAATGAAGCCGGAGCGTAACATATGTCATGTACTAGCTATTTTTCAAAATATATATTTACTTTGACTTTTTAACACAGAATAAATTACACTTAATTGAAAAACTAAAATAAACTTATAACATAGACAATAAAAAATATCACATATAAAAAAACATTAACACATAGATGGGCCAAATTCAGGAGGAAATAAAAACTAAGAACCAGATCATTCCGTTTAGAATGACTATTATATGAACAATATCCTGTCAGCGTGTAGTTTAGATATTAAAGCAGAATTTATTATGCTGGACGCAAATCAAGGAATCCACACTCCTCCCAATGATATAATTGAATTTAAAAAAAAAGGTTAAAACACAAATAGTAAGATTTCTGCCATCCCCAATCCCTCAGGGTGTGTATAGATGTAAATCAAGTTTCTAAAACCCACTAGTAAAAGTCTTTGTCATACCACAGAGACACTACAAAGGGCCCATCGGCACCGAAGAAACAATCGACGGCTGACCTGTAAGCCTATCAGGTCATTCCACGGGTCAATAGTACTCCCACACTATGCAGTTAGTCTAGAGAGTTTCAAACATTCTTGCCTTCGATAAGGTTCGAACCCTGACGTTCCTTTCGAAACCACCTACCTAAAACCATTGGGATATGTAATAGGTACGTATAATTGAAATTAATTTGTATACATTTCTTGTCCGTTTGAAAACATATACATCTAACCTACCAACAACTACCAACCAAGACACCCCAAGTGAGCATTCATTGCAATACTATATCTTAACGTAGCTTTGAATAGGGATGTAAATGAATCAAGTCGTTCGGTTGTTCGGCTCGTTTGGTTCGGGTTCGAGCTCGAGCTCGGATAAAAGGTTAATGAACAGAGCTTGAACACCCTTTTCTGTTCGAGCTCGGTAAGTGGCACCGTTCGTTTAAGGTGTTCGGCTCGTTAATGTTGTTCGCTGAGCTAAACGAACCAAGCTTGAACAAGTAAATATGTTCGTTTGAATAAACGAACAAGCTCGGCTCGTTCGCTAAGTTAAATAAACAGAGCTTGAACAACACAATGCTCAGCTCGTTCGGCTCGTTTACATCCCTGGCTTTGAAGATAAATTCAAAATTTTAAATTGGTCCTCAACACCGAGTAGATATTTCAGTCCAGCTTTAGAATGACCAATTTTAATTCCTATATGTTTTCAATTACATATTGCAGGAGGACATACGCATATAGGAGTCTTACGTATTGTTTTGTCTGTCTCTCATCCTCCCTAAATCCTACCGGTAGCTTTTATTGTCGCTGCAATATACTGAGTATGTTTGTTGTTATTGTTATATAACGAAATAAAAATTTAATGTTCCGTATAAAGATATATTGATATATGTTTTAAATGAATAGGATACCTTTTTTATGTTTTTTTACGTCTACAGAAAAATACTCAAGATTTATACAAAACATAAGACTGCAATGACCCATAGGAGTATCCTAAAACCACTAGAAAACAAACAACAATACATACTCAGTATACCATAACTATTACTTTCCAATCAAACAAAAAAGAAAAAAAGTTAAAGGGTAGTTATGAAGAATCTTACTTGACTTGAGATCAGCAACACAGATATCTTGGAGCAAATCTGGATCTGCAGCAGATATGGAGAAAAGGGTTACCATAACCATAAGTTGTAGAAGATTATGAATTGCAGCCATGATTCAACAGAACTCCAAGAAAGAAGAAAGATGATTTTTAATAAATTACAATCTAAATTCGAAAAAAAAAAAACCAGTCGTGGCCTCGTGGGGCAAGAGGAAGAAAGAAAGAGAGATAATGGTAATGTTAGCTGTGTCTTTACTAGAGGGAGAATAATCTGGGAAATCTTATTTATAACGTTGGATTAGGATGACATTTCCAGGTAAGCCAGGTGTACCTGGGCCCCACTAATCCCGATATCACACGTGAACCTCCCATGACGGTGGTGCTGCCGCCGGTGAAATACCGGAGTGGCGGTTTTGACGGGATGAGATCACCTCACCCACTTTCCTCTCACCCCATGCGTCACCGCACGACACGTGGCAGCAGGGGTGGATGGTGAGGCTAGATGAGGGTGACCCGTATCTAGTCTCACCACCACCCCTGCTGCCACGTGTCGCGCGGTGACGCATGGGGTGAGAAATTTGGGGTGAGTAGATCCTAACCCGGTTTTGACGGGGATGAGGACCTCTGTATTCATTTTTTACGTTTTCGATGCACTAGGTTTCTGTGTTTGTGCAGAGTTTGAAGATGAACAGATTGCTTTAGGATGTGATGTACGCAGCATTACCCTATTTTGTAAAAGAGGCTATTTTTACGGTTGAAACACATAACCTCAAGGTGTAAATGTTTCAATTGTGCAAGTAATTATTCATTGTTTTATTTGATATTGGTTGTTATTTAATTGAATATAGAAGAATTTGACATCAGCGTGATAATTATTTTAATATGGACATGCATTTACTATTTGTCCATTACTTATTTACTTATTAAATAAATAGTGATTACTAACACGCTTATCTACCACTTCAAAGTTAATGATTTCTAAATTTTTATTATAGCTTTGTCTCGATTCATTTTATCTAAATTCTGTGACCCAATAGATTTTTACTAGATTATCAATATACAAAATAAAAAATCATAATGATTTTAGTCATCGTAACATGTGGTTTTCTAAGTTATGTTATTATTTTATAGGTAACATTATTTCTTTCGTATAGTAAAGAAGTAAAACACAAGAAAATGTGAACAATAACTATATTGGAAAGTTGGCAGACTCAAATCAATGCCAAGCACTACCTTAGTAATTATCTTAGACAAATTTTTTCCCTATAAGTACATGACAAACTTTATGCTAGTTATAAGTAACTCATTAACCAAGAACATATACACAATTAAAAAATAGACATATTAAAGACGGGGTAATATTTAGTCAAGAAAAAAGATAGAGAGGTGATATACAAAGAGGTCCACTTTATTTTTTTATATTTTATTGATTTATTAAACTGCTAGTATACATAATCATTGTTGATTGACTATTTTAAAATTTTATTATATGTGAATTTGTATGTACATGTGCCTAGTATATTAAAATAAAAGAATTGCTAAAAAAGACAAACAAATAGTATTTGATAAATAGATAAAATGCGTCACGGCACGGTGGCGATGCAGAGAGTAGTTGGTGGTCCTGAATAAAAGAAAGGTATCGTGATAAGTGAAATAGGAGAAAAAGGGAGCTTTAAGCAAAAGGACAAGGATGAGGGGGAACCGGATCCCCTGACCCCTCTCGTGACCACCCGCCACGTGGCAGCAGAGAAGATGTTGAGGCTAGGTGAGGTTCATTCGCACCCAGCCTCACCACCTCCTCTGCTGCCACGTGGCAGCAGGTCCTTTGTTATCGCCCCAACAGGAGGGGTCAGGCGATCCCATCCAGGATGGGGGTAAATTTTACGGAATAGAGAGAATATGACAAATTGTTTATTGATCAATCAAATACGTAAAATATGTATGAATCTTATGCTCTGACCAATTACCTTTACAACAACAAGAACAACAATATTACCCTATTGTTTTAGAACCTCTCGTCTATAACGAAGTATGGAAGGTCAGATGTACGCAACTATCCTATGTATAGGGGTGTTAACGAACCAACCCGAACCAAATACTTAGTTTTTGAATTCGGATTTGTTTAGCTAAACGAACTGTTCCGTTTGGTTCATTTAGCTAAACGAACTTTAAAATTGGTTCGAGTTCGGCTCGATAACCTTATAACTGTTTAAACGAACCAAACAGTTCGCAAATAGTTCAGCTCGTTTAACTAAACGTACCCGAATACCTGTTCGAATTTGACTCGTTAACAAATAATTACCGAACTAATACGAACCGAACTCAAACAGTTTACGAACAGTTCGGTGCGTTTAACATCCCTACCTATGTTTATTATAAACACACAAAAGTTGCATGTAAATAAATCTTATTTGAAATTATGTCATTGTACCATTAATTACTCCCGGAGTAATATAAAACTTGTGCATGAATGAGGCTCGTCTTGGTTGTCCTTAAGATGACCTGGACAGTTACGCATTTGATTTCTTCTTTGACCAAATTCTTTATTCATATGTGCCAGAGTTCATGCTACAATTATTATGTCAATTATATGTTTTTCTTTATACATGATACTGCTACAATTGTTATGCTAATTGTATGTTATTTTATACATAATACATAGATATATGATGTCGTAATGTGATGAAAACAAACCACTATAAGACTATAGTGTACCATCACTGGCTGAAACAAGAATAGTAACTATTATAATATATCTATAAAGTATAATTTACTTTACGATTACAATAATTTGAATCTAAGACCTATTAGTTTTGGACTTAACTCTAACGGCTTAAACTAAGTTTCATTGAGTACTATATTTTCATTTTGTAGAGTTATACGTGTCATGAGAATCGCGATTTATTATTTGGCCATAACTTTGATTTTACGTATTTGTTTATAAATCTTCTAGTGCGTGCGGACTTTAACACATCTTCCGTTCTTTTTTTGGGAAAACAATATAAATAGTATACCCAAATAGATTAAAACGAACTCTACCCAGAAATGCATCGTAATAGAGGTGCAACTCGTACATTAGACTAAAGACGAAACAACAGGCCGTTTCGTCTTAAAAAGCCAAGTCAAAAAAATGTGATGCAAGGTAGTATGCTTTTAAGGTAGTATGCTTTTACGTCACTTGAATTGCACACAGGGTATAGGTGTATAGAGTGTATTAGAGAAAACGTTATGATTTCTTTGCCTAAATAATATAAAACAAAAACGGATTTTATTAAATAAACATTCCATTTTTTATAGTCATTATGTTCTATTATTTTTTTATGGGTTGTGGGTCACCAAAAAAAATCATAAGATACTTGGTTTGGGTAACGTGAAGGGAAGGTTAGTCCATTATTTGTGAAATCGCATTGATATTAACCGTTTATAAAGATTACCATACTTTTCTAACTTTATCCAGTGATTTGTATAAGACATTCAGTCCCGTGATGGGTAAAATAGCTGGCGAAGTGAATCATGGCTCAAAAAATGATGGTGTAGATGAGATGATATAAGTTAATCTATTTTATAAAATAAAAAAACAGGGCAAGAACACTATCAGCATAGAGAAAGCTGAAAATATTGTAGTTTTTTTTTTTAAAAAAAATATATAGTTACTATAGTTTTGATAGAAATTCTATTCTAGTATCCACATTTTTTGACAAAACAGTGGGGGTTCGTGTTTAACTGTTCTTACAAAACCGTCTAAAAGCATGGTGGGCTGCTTACGTAAATTAGTTTTGACATAACGGTAGGCACAAAATGGTTGTACCAAAACCGTGGTGTTCTTACATGGTTGTCATAAAACCCTTTTGTGACCATGCCTATTTTATATAAAAGCATTTCATTTCTCAGCAACAAAACAAGCTTGTGTGTATTTTTCAGATAAAATGACATCATTACATATTTTTAAATATCTTTGTATTTTAAAGATAAAGTAGTGCAACTGTGCAATAAAGTTAGATATGATAGTAATCCAACCAGATTGACGAGGTTTCGGCATAGTATATCATACACATAGTTTATGGGACGAGTTAAAACAACACTTATATTGGATGAAAATATGGAAGCAATTGATCTAGTTTGCCATTTCTCTAGTTATGTGATGCAACCGTATATATTTTCACTGCTCATGTATTTCGGATAATGAAGATCTCGAATCGTCTTTGGATGTTCCGGTACATTGTCCAAATATTCGTTTGTGAACATATACATAAGCCTTCGTGATATACCAATAGTTAATCCAACAAATATTCCTTTGATACTGTCTGCAGAGATCCACATGCTTATTACGCTGACACTGTTGGGATATCTGGGAGTAATATAGGAGGAAGCAGCTCGTCACAGGCATTTGTTAAAAATCCACCAGATACTGAAGATGGAGAAAACGACGACGACGATATTGATGACGATTATAACAAAGACGACAAAGAGGATGATAATGATAAAGAAGAGTATTTGAAGATCATGAAGAAGAGGAAGATGAACTAGAGGTATATGTGTTAGCAGTACCTCATCCAGTTTTTTTGAGGATCATGGCCAACCAAAAGAAACAATAATTCATGGTCAGAGGGAAGGGGGCTTAAAGAACGTCTATGGTAGGTGAATAGAGCAGATCAGTTAGAGGATAAGCTGTTGTTCAAAATCAAAGATAGGGTAAAACATGTCGTGCAATTATGGTCTGTTAAGCATAACAAATTCAATAAGCATGATCTAAAAAAACAGTTGGTTTGCATCCAGATGAGGTATTTCTGTCTCATACACCTCTGGTTCATCTTCCTCCTCTTCAGTGTTCTCTAAATACTCTTCTTTATCATTATCGTTCTCCTCATCGTGTTTTTTTACAATTGCTGTCGTCATATTCGTCAACGTTTTCTCCATCTTCTGTATCTAGTGAACTTTTGACTAATCCCTTTAAGGAGCTGCTCCCTCCTACATCTCTCAGATATCTCAACAAGTTCAACATAATAGACTTATAAATCTATGAAAACAAAAACAAAAGAAACATTTGTTAGATTTACCATTGACACATGACGAATGATCACATATATCTCCTTAAACAAAATATTTGGACAATGTATGCAAATATCCAAAGCTGGCAAGAAGACAATGTAATTTATGGTTAGGGGGCATAGAGAACGTCTATGAAATGAGAGTAGACTAGATCAATTAGAGGTGAAGATGTTTAATACCATAAATAGGGTAAAATAGGCCGTTCAATTATAGTCCATGAAGCATAACAAGTCATAGATAACTTATCATCATATTGTGACATTTATATGCAATCATATTTTGTAGATAAATTTTCTAGTAAAGGTTGAACAACGTTTAACAGGAAGTTGCATTAGACTCAAGTGCACAAGTTTACAAAATATATGGATAAGCTGAAAGTGCTGAATAAAGATGCATATAATTATCTTATGTAAATACCGCCTTGTTACATGAACATTATCTCACTATGATGGTAGGAGGTATTATATAATGGGAACTAATCGTTCGAAATCGCGGAACAACATACTCAAGGGGGCTAGATGGTAGTTGTATTGATGCCAAATAGTAGTTGTATCGCACATACTGTCAAACTGATTGGTAAAGCTACAGTTGTGGTAAATTTTAGCGTTGCCACATGTCTTGTTCATACGCTATATAAGTATGAGAATATGCATAGTCTAGCCACAGGGATGATTATTCATTTATACTTATGTCAAGCGATGATAAACGCATACAACTCTTTGTTACATCTTTTACAACACTTCACATACCGGTCTCTGCCTCTGTTCGTGCTTGAGCTAATCTACTTTATAGAAAACGTGTATGTGCAAGACCTAAATCAACTCAGATTCACGGTAAAATAGACCGAAACTATAAACAAACATGTCTTTATAGAAAACGTGTATTTGTACTATGGTTAACGTCTTTATGTTCTCTGTAATATTTCTTTTCATTAGTGTTGTTTGTATTTTGTCTTTTAAATGATTACATTGTTGTTGGGTTAAGATTAGAATTAAGGTTGGGATTAACATTATGGTTAAGGTATGGGCTAGTGTTAAGGTTTAGGGTTACAGCTAGCACTAAGGTTAGAGTTTGGATCATTCATGATTATTTTGTCAAGTCATATATTTTACATTTGTTTTGAAAAATAACGACCACCATAAGAAATCTGTCACTAACATTTATACTAAGCTGATACGGTATTTGTTACACATTTATTGACATTAATAATACGTAAACATAAAAAAATAAATTAACTAATCGGTCTTTTAAGAAGTTTTATAATTTCTCCGATATTGCATCTGAGTTTAAGAACTCCATCCATAATGCCTCCTTGTTCGGAATTAGTGCTGATTTGCCTTTTGTTTCGAGTAGCATGTGCAGCGAATTTTATTGGTTGTGAATAACACGTAAGTGTTCTTGTCAGATCTTCGTCACTATATATCGTAACGGTATCCCTATCAAATCCTTCATGTCGCTTGAGACCCAAACGCGACCATCTACACAATTTCACATGCCTAGTAAATTCATTCAATTTAATTTCGTTTGAAACATTCAAAGCAATGACATCAGATTCTTTCTTAAACATGTAACCTAAATAAACCGTTACATGTCACCATAAGACATCATACCGGGCTACTACTATCGAATCACTAGAGAATCGAATTGATAGAGTAGAGTGGAAGGTGTATATAAATTTGGTTATCTTTGATTTGGTTTTATATAGTCGGAAATTATTTCGAATAGTTTTGACAAAATCTTAATGGACCCTTTATAATTGTATTTATACTTATAATGTATAAATACAGAATGTGGATAATTTTCAAATTCAATATCTATATGCTCGATCAGGGACACATGATTTCATATGGGCCACTTTTGAGACGGAATTGATAATACACTGATCAAATTTGTAAACAAGAAACATATAGATACGGTTTGCGACGGATGTGAAACATATGGTACCGAACATATATTCCTTACCAAAGCTACCAAAGCTTTTATATACAACAACAACGTTACTCCATTGTCTTAGAGGCTCCAGCCTATCACGGGTATGGAGGGGTCGGATGTATGTAGCTATATCCATGTTACAACACGGAAAAAAATAGATAATAAGAATAAAAAAGAAAGTGAAATGACTTAATATTTGTATATAAATAAAAAAACCTTTCAAATAACCCTCCTTAATACTATCTTATCTAATTAACCAAGGGGGATGAACCTCCCACTTCCCATAAAGATATAAGGCCAAACAACCAAGCATAAAAAAATGAAGGCTGCCGTGAGTTGAAGGAAAAAAAAACAAAAAAAAAAAACAAAGTGAGGTGCTGGGAGGGTAAAAGAGAGGAGAAAAAGAGAGGAAGGGAAAAGAGAAAGAAGAAAGAAAAAGAAAGAAGGAGAAGGGAAGTGCACCACCATAACCACCACCACAACATCACCAAAATTGTTAGTTTTACAACCAAGAGGTAGGTGACCTCTCTCTTTTTGAGCTAATTTCATATATGTAATTATTTGTTATTTGTTTAAATTATTGTTTAGTTTGGCATGTTATCATTCAAGTTGATATATTATATGTTCTAGTTGCTTTCATTGTTGCATAAAAACATTATGTTATATTTGTGTGGAATCGGAATTTTAAAAAATGTATTACTCTCGGTTTCAGTTTATAATACAAAATTGCATGTGCTTAATTTGTCGTAAGATTTCATTTGAATATATATATATATATGTACGTGGGCTAGGAAGTGATTCGGTTGATTAGATAAATTTAAAAAAACTGCAATTTTATACATATATTCACGTAAGCACATAATGATAAGTGACAATGTAGTAGTACATATAATTTGTAAGAACAGTATATAGCTATTGTATAAATAGTATAACATACATGATTATATGTTGCAAATACAGATGTTAATTATTATTGCAAGCATAATAAGCAGATTGAGCACACTGATTTGTATAACACTAGAGTAATTGTACAATGTTTAATAAACATACAATACTTAGTTATATACAATTAGCACATATCCTTACTTACCAGTGACACAGTACACTATTGGTTGGATACATATAACAAACCTACATTATTTTAGTTATACGTTTGTTGTAATTGTAGTAAAATAATAATTTACACTATTAATACTTTTGTATCATTTCACATTCACGAACTCTACAACATACTCACACATATAGTACAAATTAATTTTTAAATTACTAATTATTGTTTATCAATTGCACTGGTGGTACCATAATTTCATTTTGACTATATATACATGTATGCAAATCATTTTGACGATAATTACATGTACGCTTTGTAATACTGCTTACGTTATCATATTGTTTTGAACGTTGTTACTCAAAATATTAAGTAGCCCCACTGATAGATAGGTAAACTTATATTTGTTGTAGAAGGAAGTCAATAAATAAATAGAAAACTTATTTATGAGGAAGAGGTAAAGAGGAAAAAGAAAAAAATGTGTGGTGTGGCATATTACATTGCATTTGCATTCATGGTACGAGCATGACCTTCGGGTCGAGATTGTCCCTCGGGACGTGTGGCCTTATGAGGCGTGTGGTCCTACGGGACGTGTGGCCCTATGAGGCGTGTGGTCCTACGGGACGTGTGGCCCTATGAGGCGCGTGGCCTGACGGGGCGTGTGGCCTGACGAGACGTATGGTAAGATTACCTCGAGGTTCATGCATTGCACGGTAGAGAGACAGGCATTCGTATGTTGAGATACCGTCGCGTGCGACACCAGCATGCATCATGACATTGCATAATTGTTGTGTTGTGCTTTTGTTTATTTACTTATGCAGTTATTCATGTTTATACGTGCAATATATGCTATTTGATGTCATATATGAAATTGTTCAGAAAGAGGCAGGAACCTACTGGGTGATATTTTTATATCACTCACCCCTTCGTTTTTCCCCAGGTGAGCAGGAGTACGACTACATATACATAGAGGACGGAGCTGAGTTCAGGCAGTGGGGTAGTTAGAGCAAGAAGATGTTATCTTTGGCAGTCTGATTTCCTTTATGTTGAAGCGTAATAATGAACTTAGACATCGAAGTAGAATGAGCTAGATGAGAAAGGAGACTGAATCAACATCAAGATACGTAGGAGGATGAAAAAAGGATAACCGAATCTACTGAATCAACATCAAGATACGTAGATAGAGCTAGATGAAAAAGGCTTAGGAAAAAGAAACTTTATCTTATTCAATCGTGAGTTAGATGAGAAAGGAGACTGAATCAACATCAAGAGTAGTAGGAGGATGAAAAAGGTTTAGGAAAAGAAACTTTATCTTATTCAATCGAAAGCTAGATGAGAAAGGAGACTGAAGAAACTGAAAGAGTAGTAGGTTTGAGAGAGCAAATGAGAACGTTGAAATAAAATGAATGTTTCTTTTACTTATTTCGTTTCCGCTACGAAATTTTCTACGTCACTGTTGACGTGTAAGAGAATTGAACGACGCTTTGTAGTTCTCGTAGCAGACTATGGTGGATGCACCATTTCCGATGTAGAGTTCGAGAACGGGGCGCTACAATCCATGTGTTAGAAACACATGGAGGTTGTTACAAAAGCTTTTATATAAAGTCGTCATTCGACAAAAAAAAAAGATCGTTATAGTTCATGACAAGACCAACAATTTTTCATTCTTCAAAAATTTTATTTCTTCATCCCTTAATTCAAAGTGTATAAATCTCTAGTTTTCAAGAAATTATCAGAACACCCAGTGACACGAATTCTTATGTTCCCTACTAATTCTCCATCAATAACAACAATGAAGCAAAAACTAACAATAACAAGTTTTTCTTTCAAAAATCCCGCCACATATCCGACTAAAATTCACAAGTACGACTAAATCAACGAAAATCATGTCAGGTTATATGGGTTCAGATCTCCTCACCGCAACTCCGTCACCGCGTTCATTACCGCACGACACGTGGCAGCAGGGTGGGGTGGTAAGGCTATATGAGGATAACCTTCATCTAGCCTCATCACCCCACCCTACTGCCACGTGTCGCGTGGTGATAAGTGCGGTGAGGAAAATACTGGTGAGGTGATCCCATCGTAGATTATGTTTATTCAACATGGAAAATAAAATGAAAAAGAGGGTCGAGCTTTTTCAGGTAGTTTTTTCTCATAGATGACCAGATAGCACAGGTATTTGGGATTAGATCTCCTCACCGCTCCCCCCTCACCGCGTGCGTCACCACGCGACATGTGGCAGCAGTGGAGGATGGTGAGGCTGGATGAGGGTTACCCTTATCCAGCCTCACCACCCTCACTGCTACCACGTGTCGCGCGGTAGGGAGTGCGGTGACTCACCGTGCAGTGAGAGGATCCCATCCGCAGGTATTTAGGTTGGCCAACTTGGGCTATGTGTTGAGTCTTTGAGTATCTACAACACTTACTTCAACGTCTCCTAGTTATAACGAAAGACTTATATGTAATTATACGGATTTCTTCTCAAAACAGTAAATGTTCATGACTTTTCTTGGATGCAAAAGGTCATATTATGGCTTCGAAAACCTCTACCGTCCAAGTACTAAAGATCTTTGTAAAGGATACAAATCAAATCGCTCAACGACTTCGTAGATGAAAGTCCCAAGACTTAGAATCCACAATATGTCAAATTCGCTATGGTATAAAGACTCTTCAATTATCAAAGTCTACTTGTAAGTCTATATTGTAGAAATTGTCTCCTCGTTAATCAAATATCGGTCCGGTAAATCCAAAGTATTTCATTATGAAGGAGAAAATCGGGATACAGCCCCAACAAAGAAAATGGAATCGGAGAAACTTCCACTAATCTTTTTTTCCCTAGTATAGAGCCGCAGAATCGGCCTCTTGCACAAAATGCAAGTGTAGGATAAGACTGTACATCAAATCGCAAAGCGATCCGGCCTCTTCCCGAACCCTACGCAAACGCGGGAGCGTAGTGCATCGGGAACACCCTTTAGAATAATGTTTCAAACCAATGAGTGACAGATTAGCCAAATTTAAGATATAATTTCCGTATTTGCAAATGTTCAATAAGTAACTAAATGATCTGAGTTTGAAATATCAAAACTTGTGCTACATAGTGTACAGATTCCGGGAAACATTATTCGTTGAACAATGAACTAAGCATTCCCAAACCATCTCCCCTTCCCCCCCAACCGTCCAAAACTTGTTCTCCAAGTCCAGATCTGCTATGTCCTACCACAGCAGAAACCTCTACTAGTTCACAAGTGAAGAGAAGAACTGGTGTCATATATAATTTTACACATTATGAAACTAGGGTTTATATAGACAAGAAAACAAACAAAAATTTCTTTCTCCAGCAGCAACTCAATTAAAAAAACGTCGCATCATATAAGCACCACGCCAGGGGGATAAGAGCAGGATTACCAGCTGAGGATAAGACCTATTTAGTACTACATTCTCTGTCAATCGACCCCAGACATTGCCGATAGTTTTTACTGCCATTGGGATATACTGGGTATTGATTGATTGATTCTCTGTCAATCGATGCCTGCAAAAGCAACATGTCTATTAGAATTGCTATGAACGCTCATTAAGAAAACAGGACCTTGGAGGGTCCCTGCAAGTGACTAAAACCGCGATATCATGTAACATTTAAGTGGCAAAGGTTACCTTCTTTGCTAGATGAATCATCCTTGGAACTAGTGAAATTAGCAGATGCAGCACCACAGGTATCAGGAACTTGACAACCTTTTCGAGATAGGAAAGGATGGTCAAAAGAACCACTTGCAGCTTCCGGCTGGAACGGCAAAGCAAAAAGAGGAAATTTCAATAGGTTGGAACAATAATGTCGGTACATGGAGAGATCAAGTAATTATCCAATGAATTGTACTCCAATATTTGCATGTTAAGGTAATTTTGTTGTGATTATATTGACCTCACTGATTATTCGTTCTGGCTTCGCTAAAAGAATGGGCACATATAGAGTTGAGAGTCTCACTGGAAACAAACTCTCTATTATTTGAGATGGAGGTATTGTTTGTCTGCCTCTTTAACTCCCCAGACCCTAGCGATAGCTTTTGATGTCGTTGGGATATACTGGGTATGATTGTTGTTGTTGTTGCTTCTCTAAAAGAATACTAACCATTCCTAAGCAAATAGTGTTCTGGCTCGCTAAAAGAATGCTAATTATTCCTAAGGAAATAGTAAAAGGGCGTTTCCGATGCACTAGGTTCCTGCGTTTGCGTAAGATCTGAGGAGGGGACATGTCGATTTGCGATCTGATGTACGCAGCCTTACCCTTTACTTTGTGGAAGAGGCTGTTTCTGCAGCTCGAACCCGTGACCTCAAGATCACAAAGCACCAACCTTACCAGTTGTTTCAAGGCCCGCCCTCCTTAATAAAATAGGACAAATGTATATATATGTAGCCACATATCTATATGAACCATTAATACAGGAAAAATATCAAAGCAGCCGAATGAAACCTACTGGGTTCTACACATTGACAATTAAGCACTCTATGAATGTAATCTTTCAGTCACTAAAATCCATTGCAATGAAAACTAGCATAGTTGTGCCATTCAATCAAGAAAAATACTTTGACAAACATGCAAAGCTTTTGGAATGAGCATTTTCTCTACAAATTTGGATACTATGTTTTACAATTATTCAAGAGGAAAATTTTATAGGGTGTCAATGCAGCCGGCAATGTTATATGGAACAAACTGCTAGGCTATCAAGAGGACACAGTTGCAGAAGATGGGAGTGCAGAGATGAGTATGTTGAGGTGGATGTGTGGGCATACAAGGTTAGTCAGGATAAGAAATGAGTTACACAGAGAAAGGTTAGGGGTGACTAGTATAGCAGATAAGATAAGAAAGGGAACACTGAGATGGCTTGGACATGTCCAAATGAGACAGACAACGGCGTCTGTCAGAGCCATTGAAAGCATCACTATAGAAGGGAAGAGGAGTAAAAGCATGCCAAAACTGACGTGGGATGAGCAGATTAGACATGACTTACTAGAGTTGCACCTTTCTAAGGACATGGTCCAGGATATGAGGTCATGGAGTCAGAGGATTAAGGTTCAGGAGGGGTAGACAAGATATAGGGGTATCTTAGAGCATATAAAGAATTAGATAGTCTCTACATTTTAGGTTGATTTGCACTTTTTTTATTCTGGCCTTTGTCTTTCAACTATTTCTGCATATCCATTGTTGACTATTTTAATATCGTAAGGTTTTGATTTACATTTAATAAAACACATTCACTAGTACATATTCCTATTATGTTACTATCTATGCAGATACATATAGAACCGGGGGTCTCACTGGAAGCAAACTCTCTATCCCTCGGGATGGATGTATTGTTTGCCTGACTATTACCCTCCCAGACTCTAGCGATAGTTTTTGCTGTCGTTGAGAGATGGTTGTTGTTGTTTCACAATTATTCAATTCTCGGACGAGCAAAACCACGCTTATTGACAAATATTACCAATATCCAGAAAATGATTGGATGTAACTTCCAAGTCAATTTATTTTCTACATGAAAAGAGACACAAACCTGGCCAGCAGACTGGTCCAGTGCGCTTCTAGCACCGGCATCAGGAATTCCTTGGGAATTCTTGTTCTGCACTGGAGTATCAGAGCTCAGCAATTGCGATGTTTTGGGAGCGTCTACATGAATCCCAATTCCTTGGCTGTTTGACCCCACTGTTTTATTTGCGGAAGGCTGTACCGGTGGTGGAAACAAGGGAGGAGCTCTTGGAATGGACAGAGGATGTCCTTGACCTGGATGCCCAAAAACCTGGAAGTTCTGTCCAGCCAATCCTTGGAAAGGACTGGGGCCATACATAGGCGGCGAAGGGAAACGTGCACCCTGCATAGTGGATACAGGAAACATGGGAAACCGTGGAGCTCCAGAATTCATGTCTATCATTCCCATTCCGAATCCCATTCCCATGCCCATTCCACCACCCACTTGAGGAAAATGTGGAATGTGACCAGCATGCATATGTGGCAATGCTGTGGGAAACATCATTGGAGGCATACACAAGCCAGATCCCATTGACATAACCTACAGAAAAAAGGGTAAGAAACACAGTCATATCGATCACACACTTGCAATGTCTACAAAGTGCATGAGTATCCCCTTTAATTCATAATATGAAAACACAATCACCCCCTGTAAGAAGATGCATTCTTCAGTGCCAACATATTAAACAAGAAAGATTGCTATTTGATTTCAAATTATCCATCCAGAATGCAGAAGCAACGGTTACATAATGAAGATTCCATAAACCAGAGTGCAGAAACATAAATTTCTCCAATTTGAGTAGTCTTCACTTTGTTTGGTCTCTCTATACAACCACCATCCCCCGTCCCCAACCCCACCCTTATTTCTATCATAAGAGTGAATACACACACACACGTGCGCACACCAAAAAAAAAAAAGATTCAAGCATAGGGCTAGAATTAACTGCACCTATTAAAACCTAGAGGAACAATAGAATACCTGTACTTGTAGTTGAAGAGTCTTCAAATACTCGATGGCTTCATCAAGCATAGAAGCTTTGTCAGCCTAACAATGCAAATATACAAGTATTTCATCAGAAAATGGATGTTAAGCAATGTATAAATTACTCCTCTCTACATGCTTAACATAGCAAACTTTTCAAATCCAGAATCCAGTAGGCAGTCCAACAAGTCAATTACCTTGTTACAATTGGGTATCAGCTCCTGTAGTGCACGCATTTTTTCATTTATCCTATCTCTGCGCCTCTGCATTCAAATATACAGTAGTGGGTCCTGAATACCTGACAACATATGCAAGTTGTCATACTCTAAAAATTGCAGCACTTACCCTTTCAGAAAGATTGTGAACTTCCGCAGCCCGGCTTCTCTTTGTACCAGAACCTCCTCGTGCAGCGGCAGTTTTCTTTCTACCCAAAGATTCTTCTTCATTATCCTGCAAAAAAAGGTGCTTTTCTCTTGTTAAATTGATACAAAGAGCAAGTTATTAACGGCGATAAAGAGGCGAACTAATCATAATTGTGTTCTTTGAATCACACTACAGGTAGTATGCTTACTTCACTTCGAGAGTCAGACCCCTCATTATCTCGATCTTTTCTCTTGTGCACCTGATCAATTGATGCCACTTCAGCACTATTGCCAGAACAAACAGAAGAAGCAGGAAGCAGAGGCTCAGCAATTTTTTCAACAGATGTAGATCCTTTAGTTACGCCAGCACCAGGCAACTTGTCATTTTTAAGCAAGTCTTTATGGCATAAACGGCCTGAAGATTCAGCAGGACATGACTCCACCGGAGATATCACGACTGTTGGTCTGAGATCAGTTTTCTTATGAACCAAACTAGTTCCATTACAAATCCCAGTTTCTTTTCTCATTCTTAATGGTGGAACAAGTGTAGATTTGACCGGAATGCAGCTACTTGCAGCAGGAATTTTCTCCTCGTCTCTTGTCTTTTTTACATCTGATGAACAAGAAGCACCCAACCCATCTGTTTTCTCAACATTAAACCTGTACATAGCAGCAGGTCTAGAAAAATGAGTGAAGTTTAACAGACAGGATCCACTACCAGATGTCCCGGAATTTTGCTTTTCAGGCATCACGCTCATTAAACCATTCTCTGAAGTCTGACCTCGATTTGAGCCCCCAAAGAACACATTCGAGGTTTGGGTCGAAGAGTTAAATTGCGAAACTCCTGAATCCATCAACGGGATAGATAGTTCATCGTGATCTGTTGCATAACGACTGAACAAACCAGCACTCGAAGAACAAATCTTTGATGAATTTTGTAACTCAAAATCCATGCCTCTATGCATAGGAACATTATGCCTATTCCCGAAATCTCCACCACAATGTCTCTTATCCATTTCCGCAAAGCTACTATACAGAGATGATTCAGTTCCAGCGACACCAGATATCTCAGGCAAAATATCAGAAAAATAAGCGTCTTTGCAGCTCTCGTCAATAGAACTATTTAGCCACGGTTCTATCTCATTATCTTGATTCAACAAATCTGCTGACGGCACTGATGGCGCGGCATCATCCACAAACTGCAGAGAAGTAAACTTTCCAGTCTTCAGATGAGTGCCATTACCAAAGCCCTTATCTCGCACTCCAGGCGAAGGAATCTCATCGAATGCAGGGCTCCTTCTGGCTCTGCTAGACTGGCCTTGCATCATAAGCTGCCCATTATTCCATACTAGCTCAACAAGATCATCATCACTGCAATGTGTCCAATTGGATCACAAGAAATATTAGCGATACGGAGAATAAACACAATTCACTGAAAAGAAGCCTCCATACTCCATACATGCGGAGGAAAGCAGATCTATTGTCAATTGCAAAACAAGAATGCCCCAGGATTCAAAGAAAAAGCAGCGAAACAAAAGTTACTTACTGAGGAGATAAACCAGTAGAACAATTTGCTGATTTCTGCTCTGCAGATTCAAGCTCCCCCCTAGCCAATCTTAAGAATTCAGAGAGGGGCATGATGGAGAAGACAGTACCAGCAGCGACTTAAAACAGCTGAAAAGTGCAAATTTTTGCAAATGGGCACTGGCTGATTTCCCTTTTCCTTAATCTTCTGCTTAGTTTAAAAACAAGAAATTAGAAAACCCTTTTGATAATGCACAAGTATCTGCCTGCCTAACACATCAACAGAAGAAAAAAGAAAAATCACGTAGCCTAACTGCCACAAGTAAATCATTCAGACAGCAAACAAGTGACCAAAAATCTTCATTTGCCAGACATTTTCTGTTTGGACAAAAGGAGATAAATCTTCAATTGTTTCAATTTAAAAAAGAAAATTGACCAGCAAATATGCATTTCTAGACACACGCTTGCAGATATGCGCTTGTAGCGATGTCTCGATCAGTTAAACATATATTTAATCGAGAAGCAGAAATTAAAATAGTATTAACCAGTCAAACTAATTGTTTATCAACGACAGTTAGCTCACAATCACAAGCAAATGGAGCTTTTTTTTAACAATAAATTAACAACCTTTACAGTTCATTCAATCATTAGCAGATAAAACCACATAATATTTTCTAATTAACAAAAAAAAACCCACAATTTTTTACACTAAAAAAACACCAACACGTATTAAAAATCAATCTTCAACCCTCAAAACCAAAGCTTCACGGACCCCCCCAAATCTCACTTGCGATAAATCCAGCCAAAATAATTGATAAAACCTCACTTAATCAGGAAAGATCTACACCTTCCACGCTTGGTTCTTGGCAGTAATCCTCGAATCTCCCAATATATTGGAAATCACATGGCTATAGCCAGGTGGGTTTTGAGCTCCAATCAGAAAGAGAAGTATTTCTTTCAATGCTTAATTACTCACGGATTAAGAACTAATAGAATTGTGGTGGTAAAGAAGGAGCAGGGGAATAAAAGAAAAGATACTTGGGGGCTCGCAGATGGATTTTATAGGTTTACGAATTTTGAAGCTGCCTAAGGAGAGAAGAGAAGAAACAGATAAGGAGAGACATGCCGGTGAGGCTTTAGCTCTACTTCTATATAGCTGAAGTAACAGCTGATTTTCTGCTCTTCAGCTAATTGAAATGGTTTACCAAGCTTTTCAACACTTGATCTAAACGTTTAAAATTAAGTTGTTTCAGAAAATAAAAAAAAAATTAGAAGTTATTATACTATTCCTTCAATTGAAAAAGAAAAAATATCAATTGAAGATTTTCTTCTATTATTTCCCCGTAATAGTATAGCTGTCTCTTGGATCAGTAGAGTATATAAATTGATGTGATTCAAGTCTTAACGGTAGCTAAACGTGCAGCGAACTTTCTTCGTTTAATAATACAGGTTATTATTGTGTCATCTATGCATATACATATAGAGTTTAGGTCTTATTAGAAGTCTTCATCCCTCGGAATAAAAGTATTGTTTATGTGCCTCTCACCATCCTAACGATAGCTTTTACTGTCGTTAGAATATTCTGAGTATGATTGTTGTTGATGGTTAATTGTTCTTGGGCCCTAGAGTATATATGAAGATGTACAGTTTGAGTTAACAATCGTGGAGGAGATTTGATCTGCTACTCCAATATGGCATTACGACTTGTTGTTCCCGTCAAAGTAATGAGATGAGATTCTCTCACCCAAAATCTCTCACCCCATTCTTTACTGTACGACACGTGGCAGCATGGGGAAGATGGTGATGTTAGATGAACTCATCACCCTCTCCTGCTGCCACGTGTCGTACGGTGGGAGGAGGGGTAAGAAATTTTGAGGTGAGATGATCCAAACCCCAAAGAAATACGTATTATTTAGTTTGATAATGATGTCAAATTTTGATGTCAAAATTTTAATTTAAAATAGTACGTATTACTTTGATCAAAAGACTTAAGTTAGAATACCACATTAAATTCGCAGATCTAATCCTGTCTTGAAGGTAGCTAAAGGTGCAGCAAATTTTATTGGCTTCCACTAAATGAATGATTCACAATCACAATCACAATCGTACTCAGTATATTCCAACAACAGCACCAGCTATCGTTAGAATCTGGGGAGGGTGAGAGGTAGACAAACAATACTCATATCCCAAGGGACAAAGAGTTTGCTTCCAGTGAGTCCCCCGGCTCTATATGTACCTGCACAGATATCATAATAACAGAAATATGTACCGTTAAATCCTAAAAGTTGATATTATCTAACGGTTTTGAGACTAAAATAGAAATACTTATAGAGGATTTTCTTCCGTATCGTTAAATTAGCTTAATCATTCTGCCAATGAAAATAAGAAATATGTAATGGATTTTCTTCCATTTTCGCCATTGGAATGGTTTGCCGACCTTTTAATCTGTTTTAAACAGTTAATTAACAAGATGTAATAGTTTTTAACCATTTGGATAATGGAATGAAAGAAATACCCAAGGAGTGTAGCACTTCTTATTTCATTATATTTTCTCTATATACATGCATCTCCTATTTTTCTTGGACAAAAAAGCTAATACCTTTAGTCTCGTGGACCTCGACTGTTTCAGCCACATAGAGTTCGATCATTTTTAGTAAATTCTCATCAAACTAATACAATAAAATGTAATAAAACACTTGATATAGAACATGTTAGTTGCCTTGTCTCATTTTGACACTAAGTCATTTTATTTAAATTTATAACCAATATTTTGAACATGAATATTTCAAGTACGGGAATGTTAATCAAAATTTAAGGATTAATTTAAATAATTTACATGTGATCGCCTTTGTACATGCAAGTATATACACAAAAGATTGAACGAAATCATCACCATTGGAAATAATCGTATAAAGTATATCTGACTATGTGAGGGCGTACCTTGGAACAACTGATAATGTTTCTGTTTTGTGACCTTGAGGTCACATATTTGAACCGCAGAAACAGCCTCTTGCACAAAGTGTAGGGTAAGGCTGCATACATCAGATAACAAAACGACCCAATCTTTCTTAAGACCATGTGCAAACGCGGTAGGCTAGTGCGCTGGGAACAGTCCCAGATCTTGACTACGTACTCCTTAAAGTAGTTATACAATTGAAGGGTCTAACTTTCTGAAGTAGGACCGTCATGGGTTGTGGGGAAAAGGCTTAACATCCTTTATTTTAGTTGTATTTCCTCACCTAATTCACTTTCTTATATTATCCACATATATATAAGTAATTATAGTCAAGGTTTCTTTATCAAATAAGTGGACATAATGCAGTTTTTAGATCAACTTAGCCTGATGTCATGTATACCCGAAATGGATATAAGTTACGTATGAGATATAGTCTTATGAAATCCATTAGGAGAAAAGTATTTTATGGTATATTAGAAAATTTAAAAGCTTGTGAAAAAATAGTTAAGATAGAGGACTTAATGGCAATGGTGAAGGAAAAAAGAAAAGGGGGTGAGATCTGATATACCTACCATATGTGTGTCATATATGTGTTATAAATGCAAACATGTAGCTGGAATTATGTCATATGTGTGCTATAAACACAAACATTTGGTAAGACTTAAAAAAAATTAGCTTTACCATATAACTGGCACAAATAAAAAGGGCGTTCATGTTTCAATATGCTTCTACGTTTGTGGAGGGGCCGAATCGCTTCGCGATCTGATATACGTAGTCTTAGCTTACACTGTATACAAGAGGCTGTTTCTGAGGCTCGAACATGTGGCCTTAAGATCACAAAACAATAACATTACTAGTTGATACAAGTCCGCGCTATACATAAGTAACATAGATCTCTATCCAAAAAGGGATTAGTTGGGTTGTTATAGAGAAGAGATGATGTAGCTTTATCACATTCTCGATTAGTAATATTAAGGGATATCTTATTAATTTTAGGGAAATGATCAGTAAACCTCGTGTTTTTTCCCAACTTATACACCCCTGTTTTCTTTTTTCTTTCTTTCTTTCTTTCTTTATTTTTTTTTTTTTTTTGCTATGATGGAAGCATCAACAACAACATTACTCAATTGACTTAGAAGCTTCCGTCTATAGCGGAATTTGAGGGGGTCGGATATACACAAACCTACCCATGTGAAACACATATACGTTATTTCCTAATGACCCATAATGAAAATTACATCAAGCTGTGTCGACCAACTGCTATCTCACAATATAAGAATCGTAGCCAATTTAGTGAACCATTTTATTTTATTCTATCATATTCCAAAGTCAAAGAATGTGTGTACTTGACTCAATTAGAAATGGAAATATGATATAAGCATCATCGATCCTAATAAATAATATCATGTCAATGGACAAAAATACCCCCACCAGTCTATCCACCTGCCACCACCTCTCTCCCCTTTCTGCCACCGTCACCACCGCCCTTCCCGCCCATGGCAGCGCTGGCCCTATCCCTTTAACATTGATCTTGGAGCCCCGCTCCCCTCCACACTGGCCCATCTCTTTTTTTTTTTTTTTTTCCACGGAAGCTTCTGAAAACGCTCCAAAAATGCCAAACCCTCGCCGCCGCCTCCTTTAACATTCTTCCTGAAGTCCCTCCACCTCCTCCTCCTTTTTCCATGGATAAATTAGTGAAAACCAACCAAAAATGACAAAACCAAACATATGTATATCCATGGATACCTTCAGAATCATTTCTTTTTGCACATAATGATAGACGCACTGTGTAGTTCTTGAATAGAACACTTTGTACATATGTATATCCTTGAGTCAATGAATGAAAAATCCTGTTTCCGACCCAAAAAAATGGCTCCAACTGCCATTGTAATTCTTCTGATTCTTCGAGCAAGATAGGGGTATTGCAGTGCAAAAAAAAAAAAAACACAGCAAGCTAAGTCTTTTTTGGGTATTTGGCTTCTGCAAGGTAGCATTGCTCATCAAGAATCCATCTATCTGACAATTCGGAAAGATAAATATATATGTGTGTGTATGTATATGTATATGTATATGTACTCTCTTCATCTAAGAAATATGATTATAATTTTATTTTGATTTTTCTTAAAATATTGACACCTTACAAGAAAAATATTAATATATTAATAGTATATATTGACACTTTACGGTGAAGTAAGTTCAAGTACATAGGATCATTTTGTACAGCAGGATAGAGACCTAGATAGTTATGTAGCACACCGAATTCAAGCAGGCTGGTGTAGTTGGAGGGCAGCCTCATGAGTGCTGTATGACAAGAATTTTCCAATTAAATTAAAGAGAAAATTTTATAGGATGACAATGTGATCGACAATGCTATATGGAACAGACCGCTGGGCCATCAAGAGGCCACAGTCGCAGAAGATGGAAGTGGCAGAGATGAGAATGTTGAGGTGGATGTGTGGGCATACAAGGCTAGTCCGGATCAGAAATGAGGTGTTTCGAGAAAGGTTATAGGTGGCTAATATAGCAGATAAGATAAGGAAGAGAAGATTGAAATAGTTTGTGCATGTCAAGAGGCGACAAACAACGGCATATGTCAGAGCAATTGAACGCCATATTGTAGAAGGAAACATGAGTAAAGACAGACCCAAACTGACTTGGGATGAGCGGATTAGACACGACCTACTAGATTTGCACATGTGTGATAACATGGTCTAGTATAAGAGTTCATGGAGGCAGATGATTAAGATTAACGAGGTATAGGCCAGATATTAGGGGCACATTAGAGTATATTTAGGGGCATAGATACTATCTATGCTTTAGGTTAACTTTACACTCGTTTGTTTATGTTTTTGTCGTTGTTTTGCATTATATGTGTACATATACACGTTATGAAAATTTTAATATCGGTAGCCTCCTCTTTGTATTTTCTGAATTCTTTCACTAACACACTAGCACATCATATCCCTATTATTATGCTATGTGCGTAGGTACATATAGAGCCGAGGGTCTCACTAAAAGCAAACTCTCTATCCCTTAGAATAGAAGTATTGTTTGCATGTCGCTTACCTCCCCATACCTAGCGATAGTTTTTGATATCACTGGGATATACTGGATATGATTGATGATGAAGACTTTCATGCTATTGCAATTCATTGTGAAAAGAGAAAAAAGTCTTTCGAATAAAGTCAGAATAGGAACATTGCATCAAAATAGTTTAACAACTATTGTATTAAATGGTATTTTCTTAAACTATGTAATAAGACAACTATAATAATATTTTTGTAATAGAAGAAATGTGTGTGTATATTATATGTGTATGTCCAAACACACACACGCACACACATATATACATATATATATATACATATATATATATATTAAATCTTGGGCGTTTTATTTCTTTTTTACAGAATACAGAAAACAGTAATAGAAATACATGTAATCCAGTTCAAGGAACAAGTGCCAAGATTTGATGGCAACTGTAAATAGGTTGGGTTTAAATCCAAAAGAAGTCAGGTTTCTTATGGTACGAGATAAATTTGATATGGTTGAATTTGTCTGAACCCCTCAGCCATATACATAAATAGCATGATCCTAAAGTCAGAATTAAATTATTGTAGTAAAAAAACAAGAAACTTGAAATAATTTGAGGTAAATAGCATTTAATGGTCACTGGTTAAGTTGTCAGGAAGTTAAGGTTACTCACCTTCAAATGATTGAGCACTGCCTATCACGCAATTTTGTAAAAGGCATTCATTGTGACTTATATTTTATTGTACGAGATAAAAAAAATTAGATTGATTTGTGATCAGATGTATGCAATTTTATCTTACACAATTTCACAAACACATAGGCAATTAACTTATCAATTTATAGTATATAAAATATTCATATGAACTAGTTTTAATATTTGTAATAAGCTCTTTAATATAGTGTAATTGATTATTACAAATTGTGTTGTTATTTTGTATAAAAGTAATTTTTTTATAAAGTAAAAAATATGAGAGAGAAATCGTCGAGTCAAAAATTATGTTAAAAAATGTGTATGGAGATTTGATGTATTAGTGAAAAAGTTGTGTTATCGTTTATGTTTATTGTGTAATTTTGAGCCCCTCTGTGCATCAAGTTGGTTGGAGAGTTCAATACAAATATGTTATTCACCATATATATATATATATATATATATATATATATATATATATATATATATATATATATATATGTGTGTGTGTGTGTGTGTGTGTGTGTAAATATATATATATATTTATTTATTTATTCTCCCCAAAACCTATATATTGTCGTGCAATGCGTTTTAACAGGCAAAAGGTGTTCAAGCTTTTATTACAAGCAATAGAGCATGCGCCACGATATATTGATTCACTAAAATTAATAGTTGATTCTTATAGATTTATCCTAAACAACTAGCTGTATTTCAGACTAAGTTGCTATAGGACATTGTTTAATTGGTATTTGGGTTAGAAGTTGCTTCAAAAGGTACATGGTTTGATTACAGGAACATGGTGTAGATGTTCTACTGATATCTGGGCCAAAGGCTCAGTTTGCAGCGTACATCCTGTATGGGCTTTTTGTGTATGATTTCTCCAACTTAGGAGATCGCTGAGTTCCTGATTTGTATCATCTGTAATAGTTTGGAGTTGGGGCGGGTGAGACCTTAGGGCCAGCGTATTGCCTTTTTACTAAGTTAGAGATAATATATTTTTAAATCAACTGACTACCTTGCCTTATTCTAAAATTTTGTTCTTGAATACTGGCATTTTTTCTTCTTTAACCTTTTAATTTCACAAAAATGGACCTCTAACGTTTCATTTAGTCTCTGTTTCCAAACTTGATTTTCTTTTTTTTTTTCCTTTTTAGTCGAACGGAAATAATTCCTATCAATTTCTACACAGTATGTCCTAAAAACTGTATCTTCAAATCATAAGCATATTTATTGATGAAAACTTTACATACTAACTGTAGAATGATGAAGGAACTTGATTAAACTGTTACGGCCGTGAAAAAAAAATAAATAAAGAAATAAATATAATAATAATAATAGGAGGATAAAGATAAAAGAAAAGAAAGGGAAATTACCTAATCTAAAATATTCAAGATAACTACACTATCTTATCTCCATAAATTATTCCATCAAAATACCTAAAAATCTCTCCCCTAATCAAAATAAAATTCTCCAACCCCCATATCTAAAAGCAACGCATACTTCAAAAAAAAGGGGAGAAGAACGTCTGTGAGGGAGAGGGAGGAAAAGAGAGAAAAAAAAAAGAAAAAAAAAGAGAGAAGAAGAAGACTAACGCGGTCTCCAAATCCGAGTTCCAATCCGTCTAAATTGTTCGTTTTAGTGTCAATCAGGTAGGTGCCTCTTCCCCCCTTAAATGGGTACAATCTATGCATGCTTTGATGGTATTTTTTTTATGTGATTCATTGCTTTTATTTGTATTAGATGTAGATTTGTATTTGTTTATATTCGAAAAGCATGAGGTAATTGTTTTATTGCTACAATCTGCTTGTATGTGTTTGAACTTGGGTGGTAGGATTTGATTGAACCAAAAATAACCTTGAAAGAAATTGAAAAGTGGAAAATTCTCATATTAGGAGACTCTTAAAAATTGTGTTTTGGCCTTAGATTAGGTTCATCTAGCCCGGAATAGGTTGGGATTAGGTTAGAAGTCGAAAAACGGGTCTGACGGACGCGTTTCAGGAGGTGGCACGTGGGACCCACGCGCGGCCCCTGACGGCGCGTCCGGACACGTGCTGACGTGTCCACTCCCAAAAGTTGCGTCTCGTTATAACAAGTCCAACGCAACTGGTTTGAGGTCAATCGGAGTTAAAACGAAGATTTTATAAAGGTTAGAAGGAAATATAATTTAATATAAAAAAAATAAAAAAAAGGAAAATGCTGTTGGACCGGCCTGGCAGCCGGCCCGGACCGGATGGCCAGTGGACCGGACCAGGTAGCAGGCCGGCCCAAACTGGAAAAATAAAAAAGAAAAAAATCTGAAAATTAATTTCTGAAATGAATAAATGATAAATAATTAATTAAAATTAGTTTAAAATTCCAGAAAAATATATTTATTTATCAGAAAATTCTAAATAAATTACAGAAAATATAAAAGGTTAAAATTAAATTATTCCCACTTAATTTCTGAATTTTGATAAATGTAAGTAATTAAAAATAATTAGCAATAAATGGAATTAAATAAGGAAAAATTATTAGAAAATTCTACAAAATTAATAAAAGCTAAGGAAAAATAAGGGGGATGCTAAATACAACTTTTCAATGTTCTTAAAATTTACTAAACTAAATATTGAGTGCCGAAGATGGTGAGGATGGGCGTACGGGCCCCAGGCGACTAAATATTGAGTGCCGGAGTTGGTGAGGATGGGCGTACGGGCCTCAGGTGACTTTTGTTGTTGCATTCATGGCACGTGCATTGCATGAGGTATACTGCGTCTATAGGGCGTAGGTATCGGGATGACTTACCGTGTCTATAGGGCACCGGGGTCATGAGACATACTGCCTCTATAGGGCGTGGGTGTCCAAACGGCAAGTGGTGGCTAGAGACCACGACGCTGGATTTAGGACCCGGAGGCATGCATTGCATATAGGTCTAGGGGCATATTGCATGACATGATTCTCGTTGCGTGTGACACATTGATTGAGCATACATCACGTACTTGCGCATTTTTATGTGGAGTGCTTTACTTACCGCATTTACTTTATCTTATGCGTGTTATCTTATATTTATGTGCTATGTGGCTATATCATTTCGGTATGCACGTTTTGTATTGGTTTGAGGCGGACATCTACTGGGTGATTTTCTGTCATTCACCCCTACTTCCCAGGTGATCCGGATGAGGACTATAAGCATATCTTCGTTGAGGACGGGATGGACATAGCAGAGTGGGCTGGTTGAGAGCTGCAGCTAGGATATGAGGGGACTCTGCATCTGTTTTGTTCTTATTTATACTTTGAGGATTTTCCACATACTACTTTACTACTTTTATTCCCAGAATTTTTATTTAGCAATGTAATGACGGTTACTGGAGTTTAATATATGTTATGGTTTACGTTTCCGCGAAAAAAATTTCTACGTCATTTTGACAAGTAAGAGATTGATTCGACGCTTTGTATTCTCCTTAGTGAGATACGGCGGGTGCACTGTTCCCGATGTTAGAGCTCGGGAGCTGGGCGCTACAGGTGGTATCAGAGCCCAGGCTTCAGATCCGCCTCGGAAACGCAGGATTAACTAGATCACTAGACATAAGTTACGATCTTTTGTAAAATGAGGATTTTAGCCCTAATAAACGAAGAAGACTTAAGAGATGATTTTAGACCTAAGTTATGATCGGGTTATGGGAGGTGTGTGTCGATGGTGAGCTTTTCTTGTCTAATTATCTATTTATCCGCGTTCCACCTTTCAACTTATTATCGACAAATCTGTATTCGTTTCATGAACTCAAATTCTGGATAATGCCTCCACGACGCGAGCCGCCAGCTGGAAACGGAGGACACGATGGCGATGATCATCAGGGTCAGGGGACCATTCCTCAGGTCCTTGCAGATACCCTGGCCACGCTGACTACATTGATGGCCCAACAGCAGATACAGATGGCTCACCTACAGTAGCAGCACCACCCCAG
This sequence comes from Eustoma russellianum, assembly GCA_036186865.1. Taxonomy (NCBI): domain Eukaryota; kingdom Viridiplantae; phylum Streptophyta; class Magnoliopsida; order Gentianales; family Gentianaceae; genus Eustoma; species Eustoma russellianum. Next base: position 40,280,333 of record AP025043.1, read on the forward strand.
GGGGCTTCGATTTTTCTACCAGAAGATGCAGAACTGCCAGATACCTATGTTCAGGGGTACAACACAACCAGAGGAGCAGAGATCTGGCTCAAGAATGTGTATAAGCAGTTGAGGTTGATGCAGGTTCCGGATGGCCTAAAGGTTGATATGGTTGTACCATTCTTAGAGTGTGATACCGAGCAATGGTAGCAGTGTGTGACATGCAGGCGGACTCCACCGGCGACATGGACTCAGTTTAAGGAGGAATACCAGAAGCACTCCATTTCAGAGAGTGCCTTACACCAGCACAAGCACTCCCTCCATCATCAAGTCAGATGCAATAGAAGGTAAAGGGGCAGACCAACGCTCGTGTGCGTGTTATGACGTACACTGAGGTAGAGGAGGTTGGGGACATAGTTATAGGTGAGATGTTAATTAGCAAAGTCCCAGCCTACGTCCTCTTTGATAGTGGTGCCAGCCACTTGCTTGTTGCCAGGAGATCCGCCAAGAACATGAGTATTCTATCAGAACATCTTGAGATCCTTTATCATGTTCAAGCTGCAAGTGACCAGGTGTTTGTATCCCACTATCAGTACAAGAAATGTCACTTGGAGATTAATGAGCTCGAGTTCTCCGCAACCCTGATCCCGATCCAGATGCATGATTTCGACATCATTCTGGGCATGGATTTCATGGCAAGATATAGTGCTACTATCGACTGCCATAAGAGACAGGTCAGTATGCAGACACCGGATAAGCGAGAGACTATCTTCCAGGGGGTGTCAAATTGAAAAAGTCATCCAGAAAAAAAAATCTACATGACTGCAGCAGAGGCCTCTCGGGCATTGAAGAAAGAAGCCGGGGGGTTTTCTTGTGTATGTTCTAAATGCCAGTGCTGAGACTCCATCGATTGAGGATATTCCAGTGGTACGAAATTTTAAGGATGTCTTCATTGACGAGCTGTCAGGTTTATCACCGAGTAGGGAAGTAGAGTTCGAGATCGACCTCATACCCGGAGCTGAGCCGATCTCGAAGGCACCATACAGGATGGCATCAGCAGAGTTAAAAGAGCTTAAGGAGCAGTTGCGGGAGTTGCTGGACATGAAGTTTATCAGGACTAGTGTTTCTCCCTGAGGAGCACCAGTGTTGTTCGTGAAAAAGAAGGATGACAGTACAAGGTTATATATCGACTATCGTGAGCTAAATAAGATCACGATAAAGAATAAATACCCACTACCGATGATCGACGATCCATTTGATCAGTTGAAGGGTGCCAGAGTGTTCTCGAAGATTGACCTCCGATCAGGCTACCATCAATTGAGGATTAAGGCAGAAAACATAACAAAGACTGCGTTCCGCACTCGATATGAGCACTACGAGTTTCTTGTGATGCCTTTTGGACTGACGAATGCACTTGCGGCCTTCATGGACTTGATAAACACAGTATTCAGGAAGCAGTATGACCATTGTGTGGTAGTGTTCATCGACAACATCTTGGTGTATTCACCTGATGTGGAGACACATATTGCACACTGGCAGGAGGTATTGGAGACTCTTAGGAAGAAAAAGTTGTATGCAAAGTTCAGCGAGTGCGAGTTTTGGTTAGAGAATGTAACTTTCTTAGGCCGTGTGATTTCTAAGGAGTGCATTTCTGTTGACCCAAAGAAGATAGATACAGAATGGCTCCAGCCTACTAATGTCACTGAGGTACGTAGTTTTTCCTGGCCATGTCGGTTATCATCGCAAATTCGTAGAGGGATTTACGAGGATTGCAGCACCCCTGAGTCGATTGACTCAGAAAAAAAAGGACTAAGTTTGTATGGACCTCCGAGTGTGAGGTAAGCTTTGCAGAGTTGAAGCGGAGGTTGACGACCGCACCAGTATTGGCACAGCCCTCAGGCGCTAAAAGGTTTTTCATCTACAGCGACGCCTCGAAGAATGGGTTAGGATGCGTGTTAATGCAGGGAGATAGGGTTATCGCATATGCTTCGAGACAGTTGAAGCAATATGAGCAAATTACCCGACCCATGATCTGGAGTTATCAGTGGTGATGTTTGCGTTAAAGATTTGGCGCCATTACTTATACGGTGTGAAGCGCTAAGTCTTTATCGATCATAAGAGCTTGAAGTATCTATTCACACAGAAGTAGTTGAATACGCGTCAGAGGAAAGAGCTATTAAAAGAAGCGCACAATTCGAAGTTGTCGATTCATCCAGGTGCTACGAAGATGTACAATGATCTAAAGAATCACTATTAGTAGAGTGGGATGAAGAGACACATTACTGAGTCCATTGAGAGATGCCTCTTTTATCAGCAGGTTAAGGCAGAGCATTAGAGGCCGGGAGGTTTGATGTTGTCGTTGGAGATACCAGAATAGAAATGGGAGCATGTGACGATAGATTTTGTTGTAGGGCACCCTAAAACAAGAAACGACAACGACATGATCTGGGTGATTGTTGATCAATTCACGAAGTCTGCTCACTTTCTACCTGTACCGAGGGACATGACCTTGGAGGGATTGATGACGCTAGACATCGATGCTATTGTCAGTCTTCATGGAGTCCCTGTCAGTATCGTTTTAGACCGTGACCTGAGGTTCACTTTCAGATTCGGTTCAGATTGCTAGAGAAGGTTGGAGACGGAGCTACGATTGAGCACTGCTTTTCATCTATAGACCGATGGACAGTCTAAGAGGACTACTCAGACTCTAGAAGACATGTTGAGAGCATGCGCAGTGGACTCCAAGTGAACAGGATGGTATGATCAAGCTAATTGAATTCTCCTACAACAACAATCACCACAGCGCTATAGGCATAGCATCCTTTGAGGCGCTTTATGGACGTAAGTGCAGGTCCCCCGTTCATTGGGATGAAATCTATGAGCGTGTTATTACCGGACTCGAACTAGTTGAGCAAACTAAGGAGAAGGTAAAGATGATTCGTGATAGACTCAAGGTTGCTTAAGATAGAAGCAAGAGTTGGGCTGATTCGAAGTGACGCCCCCTAAAGTTCTCTGTGTGCGAGAAGGTTTACTTGAGGGTGTCGCCGATGAAAGGAGTTTCACGATTCGGTTTGAAGGGTAAATTGAGCCTCGCTACATTTGACCATATGAGGTACTCGAGAGGGTCGGCACCTTAGCTTACCGACTAGCGTTACCCTCTGTATTGGCTCAGGTACACGACGTATTCCACGTATCTCAGTCAAGGAGATATGTTCTGGATCCCAGCCATGTTCTAGAGCGCCGCCGTTGAGGATCCGACCGGACACTACATATGAGGAGACTCCTATCAAAATTGTAGATCGCAAAGACCAGGTGTTGAGACACCGAGTCATTTCTTATGTCAAAGTTCAGTGGACTAACCATACGGAGCGCGAAGCGACTTGGAAACTCGAGGAGCAGATGGGAGAGAATTATCCACAGCTCTTCGAATAAGGTACGTCAAGTTTCGAGGACGAAACTTTTTATAAGGTGGGTAGGATGTTACAGCCGTGAAAAAAAATAAATAAAGAAATAAATATAATAATAATAATAGGAGGATAAAGATAAAAGAAAAGAAAGGGAAATTACCTAATCTAAAATATTTAAGATAACTACACTATCTTATCTCCATAAATTATTCCATCAAAATACCTAAAAATCTCTCCCCTAATCAAAATAAAATTCCCCAACCCCCATATCTAAAAGCAACGCATACTTCAAAAAAAAAGGGAGAAGAACGTATGTGAGGGAGAGGGAGGAAAAGAGAGAAAAGAAAAGAAAAAAAAAAGAGAGAAGAAGAAGACTAACGCGGTCTCCAAATCCGAGTTCCAATCCGTCTAAATTGTTTGTTTTAGTGTCAATCAGGTAGGTGCCTCTTCCCCCCTCAAATGGGTACAATCTATGCATGCTTTGATGGTATTTTTTTATGTGATTCATTGCTTTTATTTGTATTAGATGTAGATTTGTATTTGTTTATATTCGAAAAGCATGAGGTAATTGTTTTATTGCTACAATCTGCTTGTATGTGTTTGAACTTGGGTGGTAGGATTTGATTGAACCAAAAATAACCTTGAAAGAAATTGAAAAGTGGAAAATTTTTATATTAGGAGACTCTTAAAAATTGTGTTTTGGCCTTAGATTAGGTTCATCTAGCCCGGAATAGGTTGGGATTAGGTTGAAAGTCGAAAAACGGGTCTGACAGACGCATTTCAGGGGGTGGCGCGTGGGACCCACGCGCGGCCCCTGACGGCGCGTCCGGACACGTGCTGACGTTTCCACTCTCAAAAGTTGCGTCTCGTTATAACGAGTCCAACGCAACTGGTTTGAGGTCAATCGGAGTTAAAACGAAGATTTTATGAAGGTTAGAAGGAAATATAATTTAATATAAAAAATAAAAAAAAGGAAAATGCTGTTGGACCGGCCTGGCAGCCGGCCCGGACCGGATGGCCAGTGGACCGGACCAGGTAGCAGGCCGGCCCAAACCGGAAAAATAAAAAAGAAAAAAATCTGAAAATTAATTTCTGAAATGAATAAATGATAAATAATTAATTAAAATTAGTTTAAAATTCCAGAAAAATATATTTATTTATCAGAAAATTCTAAATAAATTACAGAAAATATAAAAGGTTAAAATTAAATTATTCCCATTTAATTTCTGAATTTTGATAAATGTAAGTAATTAAAAGTATTTAGCAATAAATGTAATTAAATAAGGAAAAATTATTAGAAAATTCTACAAAATTAATAAAAGCTAAGGAAAAATAAGGGGGATGCTAAATAACAACTTTTCAATGTTCTTAAAATTTACTAAACTAAATATTGAGTGCCGAAGATGGTGAGGATGGGCGTACGGTCCCCAGGCGACTAAATATTGAGTGCCGGAGTTGGTGAGGATGGGCGTACGGGCCTCAGGTGACTTTTGTTGTTGCATTCATGGCACGTGCATTGCATGAGGTATACTGCGTCTATAGGGCATAGGTATCGGGATGACTTACCGTGTCTATAGGGCACCGGGGTCATGAGACATACTGCGTCTATAGGGCGTGGGTGTCCAAACGGCAAGTGGTGGCTAGAGACCACGACGCTGGATTTAGGACCCGGGGGCATGCATTGCATATAGGTCTAGGGGCATATTGCATGACATGATTCTCGTTGCGTGTGACACATTGATTGAGCATACATCACGTACTTGCGCATTTTTATGTGGAGTGCTTTACTTACCGCATTTACTTTATCTTATGCGTGTTATCTTATATTTGTGTGCTATGTGACTATATCATTTCGGTATGCACGTTTTGTATTGGTTTGAGGCGGACATCTACTGGGTGATTTTCTGTCACTCACCCCTACTTCCCAGGTGATCCGGATGAGGACTATAAGCATATCTTCGTTGAGGACGGGATGGACATAGCAGAGTGGGCTGGTTGAGAGCTGCAGCTAGGATATGAGGGGACTCTGCATCTGTTTTGTTCTTATTTATACTTTGAGGATTTTCCACATACTACTTTACTACTTTTATTCCCAGAATTTTTATTTAGCAATGTAATGACGGTTACTGGAGTTTAATATATGTTATGGTTTACGTTTCCGCGAAAAAAATTTCTACGTCATTTTGACAAGTAAGAGATTGATTCGACGCTTTGTATTCTCCTTAGTGAGATACGGCGGGTGCACTGTTCCCGATGTTAGAGCTCGGGAGCGGGGCGCTACATAAACTATGAAAGTTATAAATGAATTCTTCTAAAGTGAAATGTTTAATTTGATATTTGTGAAAATCCAAATTTTTTTTCAGAAATAGGGATCTTTTATTGATGCAAATACAAAACAACGAAAAGTACATCAGTTTGAACTTTGAAACTGCCTGCTAAGACAACACATTGATACTACTCTGTGTGCTATAATTCTGAGTATAATTATACACAAAATCTTGCATATGTAGACGGTTAACGATTTCCCTATACACGTACGTGGATTGGTGGTGGTAACTGTTCAATGCTATCATGTACGAGCTGGTTTCTCCAATACCATATGCTTGAGACGGTCTCTCGAAAAGCATATCTCCATTCTCCTGTTGAGTCGTCTCGTTCCCAGGAGGAGGATAAATTAGTCATGACCCATTCCAAAGGAAGATGTGGATGTATAAACTGTATGTTCGCCTCAGGGCGCAATAAGAGACTCCAAACTTGCTTAGACCACCAACAGTCCCTGAGACTATGTAAGAGCGTTTTGTCTTCTTGGCCGCATATTCTGCAGATGCTACTATCTCCCATGTGTCGGGAGCGGAGAAACACACCTGTAGGCAAGGCGTTATGACAAATTCGCCACAACATCATGTTATACCTGTCTGGCCCTCACATGGCCCATATGTCACTCCAGGATGTCTTCTCGGGTGATTGATCCCCTATGCACAAGTTGTAGGCACTTTTCACGTTAAACTCTCATGAGGCCGTCACTTTCCACCGTGGTCTGTCTATTCTTCCTTCTTCTTCCATTTGCACCTCTTCTAGGGCTGCTAGAAGGATTGGAATTGTACTTAGAATATGTTTCCACAACGTTGATGTGTTCCGTGGATGGCTTCCATGCAAAATATCACCATACTTGCTTCTGAGCACTTTAACCCATAAGAGATCATGTCGAGTAATTAGCTTCCACGCCAGCTTAGACAGCATGGCCAAATTCATATGGCGAAGGCTGGTCACGCCTAGGCCACCTTGAGATTTCGGACGGCAAATAAGGTCCCATGAGCACCAATGTAGTCGGCGGGTTTGGTCATTCTCTCCCCTGAAAAATTTTCTCATCATTTTGTCGACTTCATCCACTAGACTTGCTGGTAAGCGGACTGTCTGCATCGCATAATTTGGAATTGCCGTCAGCACGCTCCGGATTAGAGTGTAGCGAGCAGCTTGAGATAATAGTTTAGATTGCACGCCCCAAGCCGTCTTCGAACTTTATCAAGCAAATAACTATAAGTTTTGCGTCCACTTTGGCCGTGTATAAGTGGCATGCCAAGGTAATTTCCAAAATCAGTGGTGCATCTTATACCCAGTCTTGATAAGATCTCCGGGTCAAAAGCGCGCTCAATATTCTTGGAGATTAATATTTGTGATTTTTGAATGCTTACACTTTGCCCAGATACACGACAGAATTCTGTTATAATTTCTTCAATCACATGTGTCTGATGGGATGTGGCCTCAACAAATAAGAGAAGATCGTCGGCGAAAAATAGGTGTGATATACGCGGACCAGTCCGAGTAGTGGGTAGAGGTCGCCAAATCCGATTGTCCACGGCCCGCTCGATTTTTTTACTTAAAACTTCCATACACATCAAGAATAGATATGGGGCTGGGGGATCACCTTGTCTAATGCCCCGCTGTGGATGAAAAGGCTCCAAGCATTGACCATTCCATAAGATAGACAAAGATGCATAGGTAATGGTAAACATGATGATCTTCACCATCTCCTTGCTCAATCCAACTCTTTCCAGCACACACTTTAGAAATGACCATTGCACTTTATCATAGGCTTTTTTCAAGTCCAGTTTGAGTGACATATGTCCTTTCCTTCCCTGTTTAGTGCGCATTGAATGCATGAGTTATTGGGCAATGATAATGTTATCCGTCGCTTGACGATCTGGGATAAAGGCGCTTTGTGTTGGGGAGATAATCTTACCAATGATTGGTTTTAGCCGATTTGCAATAATTTTGCTGATGATCTTGACCACCACATTGGTTAGTGCAATCGGACGGAATTGGGATGGAGATATTGGCGGGGATACCTTAGGAATGAGCATGAGCAGTGTGTTATTCATCTCGGTAGGGAAGTACCCACGTTGGAAGACATGCAGTACGAAAGATGTAACAGAAGTTCCCACGATATGCCAATTTTTCTTGTAGAATACCGGTGGCAGTCCATCTGGTCCGGGGGCTTTATACGCCTCCATTTGGAAAATAGCATTCTCTATTTCGGTTGTAGTGACTTGGCGATTCAGTGCATCCCGATCCATTTCACCAAATGGGGTAATGTTGATTGCTTCCCCTGCGACATCAGTACGCGGGGGAGGGGATGTGAATAAGTTTTTATAATGGTTTAGAATTGTAGCCTCTAACCTGCGTGGGCATGTGACAGGTGCACCCATATCATCCTGAAGGTATGTAACACGTTGAGATCTTCGTTTCTCTGCCATGGATAGGTGAAAGTAGCGGCTATTTTGTTCTCCACTGGAATACCACTGCAGATTAATTTTTTGTTGCCAAAACACTTCTTCTTGTGCCAATATTTCTTTGTACTCAACCATCAATTCCACATTTAGTTTATTCATATAAGTAGAGGGCCTAAGAGCAAGGGATTGTTGAATGCCGACGAGGCACGCCCAGCACCGTTTCCTTCTCCACTGAATGTTGCCAAATACTTCTTTACGCCACTTTTCTATTTTTCCCGTAAAATCAAGCACTGTTCTGGGGAAATAATCTGGATGTTCACACCATGCATTTTGCATAAATGAAGAGAATAATTTGTGTTCCATCCAGCATGCCTGGAATTTAAATGGCGGTTTAGGTTTCAAGCGTTTATCTGGTTCTTCCTCGAGTGTTAATAAAAGCGGGCTGTGATCCGATTGGCTACGGGGTAGGTGGCACAAATTAGCTGTAGTAAAGCGGATCATCCACTAGCTGTTAGCCCAAGCTTGATCCAGTCGTTGTTCAATGCGTGCACGTCCATTTTGTCCATTGGACCAAGTAAATCTTGGTCATGTAAAAGGTACTTCGATCAAAGCGCACGTGTCGATCATATGTTGCATGCGTTCAACCTGAGGTCCGGTCACAGTTTTTCCTCCCCTTTTATCTTCTTGTCTCAGAACCTGGTTAAAGTCGCCCACCAGTATCCAAGGCACGTTGATATATATGCTCATATTTTCCACATAGGTATGGAATGTCTCTCGAATGGACTCCTTGGGAGATGCATATAACAATGAGACGATCTAAGATGCTGTGTTCTTCATCATGATGCCAATATTTATAATTTGCGCTGTGTATGACAAGACCTGCAGGGATATACTAGATTCATCACATAAGCACCATAATCCTCCAGCGAAACCACGAGCTTCAACCGCAATAATATTTGTGAAATATGTGCGTTTAAAGATATTCCGCGCTCTTACGCTAGGAACTCTTGTTTCCATCAAAAAAAGCATATTGTGTGAGTTATCTCGAACTAATCTAATGATTGCCCGGGTTGAATCTGGCGATCCTGTCCCGCGGCAGTTCCATGATATAATCCGCATTTATAGTATGTCTGGGGGTACTGCCTTCTCTGCATAATGTTCAGGCAGTAGTGAACAATTAGTGTCCATGGGGTGTAAATCACCGGCATCAGAATCATTGGTATCAAATTGCATTTGGTCATCACGGTTGATGTCAGGGGGATGTTCTTTAGTGTTATCACTAATTTTGGTGGACACTGTTGCGATGATCTCAGTGCATGGAGGAGGTGTGGTATTAATGGGTTGAGTGTGCGTGGGAGCGTTGGTGATATCAGTCAAAGGATGGCTAGGTTGGTCTGATGAGACAGCGGTTCTGTGAGTGGGAAGGTTGTATTTGCGCAGAGTTTTGTCTTGTGTATTGGAGTTGGTTACGCCGCTGGTTGCTACTCGGGAAGTTTGGATTTTTATTTTGTTACCATCACGTACTTGGATACCCTTGCCTTTGCGTTCCCGCAATCTCATAGTTTGCTCCTTAGTCGACGCCCGAAATGTTACAGGGGGTCCTGAGTCTCGTAGGGATTGGAGGTTGGTCGTTATAGGTATCGGAGGAATAGCTGTATCGCCACCTTCGTCTTCCCCGGCAAGGGGAGCAAACCTTGTACCCCCTCTAGGTCCACTCCGTCTTAGACCTGTTGTCTCGTTAGGATGCTCATTGTTTCCAGTACTTCCCATCGCGTTTCGCCCAGGTGGTAGATTTGCAGGTCCCCTGGGTCCTGCTCTTCGCCTGATGGGGTTACGTGCCAACATCCAAGGGCCGAATGGATCACTAGGCATTTCTTTTGACGGGGCCTGCGCCAGTGGCATAGAGTGTGCATGGTTATCTGTCTCCGAGTGCAGTGAGCATTCCTCCGTTTTATGTCCATATTTGCCACACGTAAAGCATATTTGGTGTAGGCTTTCATATTCCACCTTGATATAAGTTCGATTGATAGCCACCCCTGATATTAAGGGTTTCTGCAGGTCCATTTCAACACAAATGTGGGCATATTTCCCCCTGGACATTGTCATCGTATGTATGTCTATCTTGGTTGCCTTACCAAGCTTATTCCCAATACGTATCAAGATTGATTCATTAAAGAATTCAAGCGGTAGGCTTGGTAATCTTACCCACACCAGCGTTGCCGCGATACATCCTTGTGATGGATGGAAGCCAGGTCGAAATTTGGAGACCGTTAAATAGTGTCCTTGGATTGTCCACGGTCCATTTTCGAGTACGTGTTCATAGTCCGCTGCAGAAAAAATCGGATAACAAAGTACCCCCCTTCAAGATCAATGATGTCAATCCTACGACTCAGAGACCAAATATCCGATAGTCGTTGGGATAGGACACGGTAGGATATGTTTCGTCCCAATAATTTCACAATGATCGCCCTTCGACAGAGTTGCCATAGCCGTTTGCATTCTTCCATCGACACCTCTATCGTGACCCTCCTAGGACCGCTGTTTTGCATGGCTTTCTCGGCATTAATCTGCATATTTTCAAAAAAGTCGTCGTCTTCTCGGCTTCTCCTTCCCCACAGTATATACCTCCTTGATCATTACCATGATGACTGTCCGACGATGATCTTCGCAGTAAATCCGCCCAAGCTTGACCTGTCTGTCGATTTTGGTTAGTGGGTGATGGCGGATCATCCGTTGCGAGACGTTTGTATTTCTTTACACTTCTTTGGATTTGATCGATCTCCTCTGTACTTCTCTCCATTGGAGTGTCCTCCATGCCGGAGATGGGATGCAGGCCGGACGGTAACTCGGCCAGAGGCCGTTACGATCGCAGTTGGATGCGAGATGTCAGGGATGTGGCGATAATTGCGGAGAAAAATCTGTTTTGAAAATCCAAAATTTTAGGGTGGAGTGAGTAAGTACTCGGTAAGATATATCGTAAAGCCTCCAATCACGCGTCGTTACGTATAAAGAAACAGTTTTTTTTTTTTAAAAAAAAGGAGCAACATCCCTTCTTTAAAAAATTGCTTTTTACACATACCGACGCGTGATTAGATGCCTCATATTTTGACTCATCTTTAGCCTCTCGAATATGAACCTATTGTACTATCAACTATGTCTTGCTGGTTCGTATCCCAAAAGGGCCCAAAAAAAAAAAACTGTCTTGCTGGCATTTAAGAAATAATCACATGTAAACATTAGATAACGGCTATTTCTGCTCTCTCTCTCTCTTTTTCTTTTTTCTTTTTACTTATCCGCACTTTATTTAAAACATTTGTAACTATTAGACAAGATTGCCCTTATTTAATATTGCAGTATCTTTGACATCTACCTCTTTTGTTCGAAACAATGATTTCGTGCTTATGATTATGGGATTTTAAAATTTCAATTCTCATCATAGGTGGATGAATTTTATTAATATACTTTGTTATCGATTAGCTTATGATGACCGACGAGAACAACAATACATACCCAATATATTTCAACGATAGCAAAATGTCACTAGGGTCTTGAGAAGGTGATAGGCAGGCAAAGAATACCTCCATCTAAAAGAATAGAGAGTTTGCTTTCAGTGAGACCCCCGCTCTATACGTACCTGCTTAAATGACACACTAATAGGAATATGGTGTGCTAGTGTATTAATGAAGAAATTTATTAAATACAAATAGAAAGCTTCCGATATTAACATAGTCATAACTGTGTATATACACAAATACTGAAAGACAAAAACAAAAAAAGTGCATAGTCAACCTAAAGTGTAGAATGAATTTTATGAGGATGAGATTTTAAAATTTCAAAATCTCATCCAAGGTGAATGAATTTTATCAAAAACGAACAGATCCTCTCATTTTATTGCTTTCATCAACCTTCATAATTTATGTTAGTCACATCTTATTCAGTATCACAACATTTTTTCTTATTATCACGTGTCAACAGATCATTTTGTCACTCAACCTTCACAATCGCTTGTTCCTAGGATATAGTACAACTGGTTCTGGGCAGATGTTTTCAAAAGGGAGGTCAGGGGTTTGATTTTTGCCAAAGTCAAGAAAGCCCCAAGTGCATAATGTGGAAGCTCTTGGCCTGTAGGCTTGCCTGACGTGCTGGAGTATCCTTATATAGACTACTGTGTAAATGACTAATCTCCTGCTAGCGGGCCGTTAGATACCTTATTTACCTTCCTACACTATCTTTGTGACCAGACTGGGTATGACAATGACCCTTACTAGTTGTGGTTCAACCTTCACAATCGCTTTGACAATATAGTAGCCGTACTCCAGTGACTTCATACATCTGTGAAGTCCTTCACCTCATCAACATCCAATTATAGAAGATCTGAGGTGGATTAATTTTATTACAAAAGATATCTCTGGCACATGAATATCCTAAAAGGAAAAAAAAAAATAAAGTAGAGTTGAAAGATGCGGTGAATATAATTAAATGAGGGTTAGTCTTGTCCAATTAAAACCAATATTTTATATAACGTGTAGATAAGTAAAAGAGGATCCGGAAATAGCCCTTTGAAAAGAGTTGAGATCTCTTCACCCCAACTTTCCTCACTTCCTTTGTGACCACGCGACATGTGGCAGCAAGGAGCGGTGGTGAGGCTAGCTGAGGGTCACGCGTCACCGCACCCCCCTTGCGGTGAGGTGATCCTACCCCCTTTGGGGTTGAGGTCTCCAGGGCATAGTCCAGTTGATACTCAGTTTAGAATTTGTTTCAATAGGTCAAGTGTTCGATTTCAGAGATACCTACAGTGTGAGTTTACTCTGCTGCTAAACCGAATGCCTGGTTTGTGGGGGACCACCTTGTGTGAGTAACTGAGTAAGATCTTACCCAACCTAAGAGGCCGCTGGGCTCCTGATTTACCTCCTTCATACATGTTCTTTGGGGCTGAGGTCTGGTTTGTAAAGGAATACCTTAGGTAAATAACTACGTAAGATCTAATCCAACCTATAAGGTCGCTGGGCTCCTGATTTACATTCTTCACACATACTTTTTGAGACTGAGTTATTAGAATCTCATGGAGGTGAGAGATTTTATCTTTTCCTCAAAAAAAAAGTTATCTTCTAATACTCTGTTCTTTCGTCAACTTTTCCTTTTATAGCTTATCATTGTCTATCTATTTAATATATTATCCTGGATTATTTGATCCAATTTAGCACAGTCCCGAAAATGACACTTGCTAATTTTTTTTATTCATGTGGGACTATTATATCTGTCAGTAGTAGTTGTTAAATTATTAATGTCAAAGTTGAACACTGAGGTCGTCTGTAAGTTCAGTGTTTCCATACTTTTATCGAAACTTCTATGAAATTTTATATTTTTTTGATTAGTCATTTTTCATCTAGTCTTATAGCTTTTTCTACTGTGAAACGTTACATATCATTTCTCTAGTCGTACCTTAATCGACGAAGAGATCTGGACCGCTTTGAAAATAGTGTATACATTGATTTTCATGAAAAATTCTTCGGTAGAAATGAGAAATTGTTTTAGAAGACCATAGTCTTGTACAAATATTTGATAGAAATGAGAAATGTATAATAAGAAATGAGAGAGATTAGGAAATTAGAGAATTAAGAGGTATAATTAATAAGTAAATCACTCGAGATAGGATTTCTTTGGAAAAAGGTTAATACCGTCATTTTCATCAAATTTTGCTCTGCTTAAAACATAAGTGCTCTGCATTTATCCTTAATACCCAGGTAGATTTAGATCCTATGAGAAAAGTAACTTAACATATAATATTGTGCAACCGCTATTTTTGTCTATATAAGATTTGTTCCTTCGTACCAAAAATAGTTTTTTATTTTATTTTACAACAACAACAACAAAACATTACCGTGTCTTAGAGGCTCCTGTCTATGATAGGTATGGAGGTCGGATGTGTGCAATTATACTCATGTGTTATAAACACGTAGAAGTTGTTTTCCGATGAATAATGTTTTATGCAATGACTTGACAGATTAACAACTTAATTCTTTTTAAAATCCAGGAAGCAGTAGTCCGAAATACAACAACACATATTTAGTATATCTTAACGACAACAAAAGCTATGGTTATTGTCTTGAGAATGTGACAAGCAGACAAACAATACTTTCATCCCAAAAAATAGATAATTTGATTTTAGTAAGACTTCCGACTCTATATATACCTGCACAACTACGGAAGAACCCAATAGTGTTTCGAATTTATCAAATTGGCCAGTCATCATAACTACCTTTTGTTTGGAAGACTAAAAATAGAAAACACCGCTATATATATAGACATTCAATTGTTTCACATATAACAGAAAAACGACTGCATTTTGTAGAGATTAAATCCGATATATCAATCTTAGAATTTCAACTTTAATCAAAGTAATTATTAAAGTTTGATTGGCAAAAGACATCTTATTCATCGAGAAACTTGGTTTTCTATTTATTTTTAACTATTCATTTTTGTAGGTTAACTTATACTCGTTAAGGGCATATTAGTGCACAATTGAAATGAAAACATTGTTGAATGAAATGATAATTGGAATAGATTAGACAGACAAACAAGACCATTACTTTAGCTTTCTAATCAATGTACTGGGGTCCAAATTATGTCATCTAAAGTGATTCTTGAATAAGATTGAACATGAATTAAGGTACTCCACTTATCAAGCTAAATATCAAAAATGCTCAATTTCATAGGTGTAACTCACATGTACAAATAGGGCTGTAAACGAACCGAAAGAACCGAGCATCGCATTGCTCAACCTTGGTTTATTTAACTTAGGGAACGAGACAAGCTTGCTCATTTATTTAAACGAACAAATTTAATTGTTCAAGCTCGATTCGTTTAACTCACGAACAACATTAACGAGGCGAACACCTTAAACGAACGGTGCACTTACCGAGTTCGAACAGAAAAAAGTAGTTCAAACTCGGTTCATTAACCCATTAGCCGAGCCAAGTGGAGCTCAAGCCGAACATACCTAACGGATTGGTTCATTTACAGGCCGGTGTACAAATATATGCTTCTCCTCATTGATTTTCTTTTACCTTTACGTTACCAAGATCTTCAAGTAAAGGACCGTTTCAGAAGTATTGGTAACGATTTGGATTTATGCAGCCGATTCTAGTTTCGATGTCTGTTTGGATCCGACGATGGCGTTATAGCTAAACACTACTGAATATCAACTTAATCATGCTTTTATTCTCTTTGGCCCGAAAAGGATTAATCCTTGTTGATATTTAACACTTGTGTCATGTTTATATACCATGTCATCATCTTTATTTTTTCCAATTAGAGATTTTTGAGTATTTACATTTGAGTCCCTTTAATGGGGCAGTGTCTTTGATGGACCTCCACTAAGGGTCCAGAATCCCTCTAACATCCTGGATTTAGCTCTTTTGTCTTGGTGATATTAATTGAATCTGACACCATAATTATAATGACCTGAATTCGCTCAACTGATTCCGGACCTGACATCTATTTAGGCCGAGAGATACCACTCTGGACAAAAATACTGAATGCCAACTAAATCAAACTTTCGTTCTTTTTAGACTGGAAAAGATTAATCGTGTTGACATTTAACACTTATGTCATACTTACATATCATGACATCATCTTCCTTCTTTTTAACGTGAAAATTTTTGGTCTTGACCGTCTTACCATAAGTATTATGCACGACGGTCAAGTTATTAACATTACACATTGACTGTCATCCGTCTACTTCTTTGATCATGATACCATTGGATTTATTAAATTCTCAAGCAATTAACTTGACAATATACTTCAAAGCTTCACACTCAAACAAGTTTTGTATAAGTTAGATGGTTGCGTACATCCAAACCCTTATACCTGTAAACAACTGTAATCAAAACCAGTGTACAGTGTGCGTTTGTGTAAACTGACGAAATACAAGCAGAACCGAGGCGAGTCTAAGGACTCTGTCCTTAAGACGATTTGCTCCGGTACGAAGTGCCCAACCGAAAACAGCAAACGTCTCCCAGGATACAACGGGTACAGTTCATACGACACGGCACAGTAACGTACAGAACTCGGCGAACCTGTGGGATGCTCTGATTTCTCGAACTGAAAACGTAACAGTGCAGTAGTATGCTGAAAACGAAAATGGAAGAAGGAAAACACAGTGAAATCGCAGAGTGTAGCGTGTGTGTAGAAAGGCTGGAGAAGGAGGCGTTTTATAGGCGGGAAGGAAATGGCGGTTAATCTCCAGATTAAACCGCAGCCGTCGGATCAAACGGTTTTCATCCACAACCGTTAGATCGACGGTTTTAAACGTGGACCGTCGGATCTGACGGTTTTCGATCTCGGACGTTAGATGATAAACCGTAGCGGTTTATCAAAAAACCGTAGCGGTTTATCATAAACCGTAGCGGTTTATCGTAACCGTTGATAAACCGTAGATCATAAACCGTTAGATCATAAACCGTTGGCAGATACGATCTCAGCCGTTGGATCATGATCCGCGTAGACAACGATCCACAACCGTTAGATCTTGCAACGGTTATGATCAAAAAATTTCAACCGTTGGATCACTTAATTTATTTTTCTGGAAAAAAATAAAAGAAAATTTCTCCAAAAAGATAAGAACCGGGCGGGCGATCCACGAGCCACGAGCCACGAGCCCGAGCACGAGCCGAGCCGGCCGGACGGGCGGGCGGCGGCGGCGCGCGCGGGCGCGTGTGTGGTGAACCTTGCCTGAGCTGCGTCCTGACTCCGTCAGAAAACTTCTCATGCCCAAGGGCACATTTTAGAAAGCTCCAACTTGTAACTTATATGGTGGCTCTTTCATCTCAAGTGACCAATGTGGTATTCCATTTAAAGGGTGATGTGTTCACTCCTCATGAGGCCACATCACCACTTTTTCATTTTCCTTCCAATTTTACTCCAACTTTGAGCATTAATTTCTCATTCACCCGGTATCGGAATCGAGTGATTCAAAAGCCTAAAGTCATCTACTTGTCACGTAGATAATTTAGAAATTATTAATTTTCGTTTTTGATTAACGAACACTAATCATAATTAAGCTCAAAGTATGGTGGTTGTCAACTTTTGACAAACCCACTTCCCAAAGTTTTCCAACTTACCTCATTTTCTCCAACAATCCCCCACATGAATGAAAATTAATGCAGATGCAGATGCAGACTCTATCGAGAAATCAGACAAGGATATGTTGCATCAGAAGAGGTAGCTTCTGGCTTTGAACCTTTCTTAGTGATATACCATCGGATCCACTCAGCTGGTTAGTGACCTGATGTCTTGAACTATCAGCCTTTATTATGAACCTAGACAATGATACTCACACAACATTTCCTTTGACACCCCTTATTGGTTCTCATGGTTGTGTTCATTTTGGCCATGAACAACCTGGTTTCAGAAAGTGTATTAGAGAATTCTTGCCTCTCAGAATTCTCATAGAAGCGGCCCCACTTCACACTTACATAGGTGATTCCTATCAAGAGTATTCTGCCATACCCCACTTGATTTATCAAGATATAGGACATCATTAAAAGCATCAGCTTACCCTCATTTCTCTGCAGACAGCACTTTTATTTAACGGAATGAGTAAGTGCTAACTGAATCCTTATAACTTAGTTTTCCCATTGAACCTAGATTCTGGGATCTCCAGTCAACAAGGTTGGGTTACCGTTACAAAGATTCATGCTTTGTAGGCTTAAGTCCCATTCCGTTTGTCAACTTTGACATTTGATCTCTAGGCAAAGCTTTTGTAAGCGGATCCGCAAGATTCTCCTTTGATTTTACGTAATCAATGGAAATCACGCCATTAGAGATCAACTGCTTAATGGTATTATGTCTCCGACGTATGTGTCGTGACTTACCATTATAGATGCTGCTTTGAGCTCGTCCTATAGCTAACTGACTGTCACAGTGTATGCTTATAGGAGCGATTGGCTTAGGCCAGCATGGAATGTCTTCTAGGAAATTTCGAAGCCATTCAGCTTCTTCCCCAGCTTTATCGAGTGCTATAAACTCAGCTTCCATAGTTGACCGAGCTATGCATGTTTGCTTTGTAGACTTCCATGACACAGCACCACCACCTACAGTAAATAAGTATCCACTGGTGGATTTAGAATCTTTACAATCTGATATCCAGTTTGCGTCACAGTATCCTTCCAATACTGCTGGATATCTTGTATAGTGTAATCCAAGATTCATTGTGTACTTGAGGTACCTCATTACTCTATTTAGAGCTTTCCAATGATCTTCACTTGGATTACTGGTAAACCTGCTCAATTTGTTTACTGAACAAGCTAAGTCTGGTCTTGTACAGTTCGTTATGTACATTAGACTTCCAATCACTTGTGAGTACTTCAATTGAGCTACTGGTTCACCTCGGTTCTTCCTTAAGTGCATACTTAAGTCAAGTGGGGTTTTTACTGGTTTTGCATCAAACATATTGAATCGTTTGAGAGCGGACTCAATATAATGACTTTGTGACATGATCAATCCTTCAGTTACCCTTGAAATCTTGATTCCTAGGATAACATTGGCAACCCCCATATCCTTCATGTCAAAATTCCGTGTTAACATATTCTTGGTATTCAAGATGATGTCACGAGTACTGCCCATGATTAACATGTCATCTACATAGAGACATACTATCACATAGGCATTAAGTGTGTTTTTGATGTAAACACACTTGTCACACTCGTTGATCCTAAAGCCGTTTGTCATCATTACTTGATCAAACTTCAAGTGCCATTGTTTTGGTGCTTGTTTAAGTCCGTACAAAGACTTAACAAGTTTACAAACTTTCTTCTCTTGTCCTGGCACAACAAACCCTTCTGGTTGTTCCATGTATATCTCCTCCTCCAAATCACCGTTTAGAAAAGCCGTTTTAACATCCATCTGATGGATTTCTAAGTTATAGACTGATGCAATCGCGACTAGCACTCTGATTGATGTAATCCTTGTCACTGGTGAGTAAGTGTCAAAGAAATCAAACCCTTCTTTTTGCCGATAACCTTTGGCTACCAAACGCGCTTTGTATTTGTCGATAGATCCATCTTCTTTTAACTTCTTCTTGAAAATCCACTTGCATCCGAGTGGTTTACTTCCTGGTGGAAGATTGACCAGCTCCCAAGTGTGATTTTGAAGAATTGATTCTATCTCACTGTTGATTGCCTCTTTCCAGAATGAAGCTTCTGGTGTTGACATCGCCTCTGAAAAGGTCCTTGGCTCATTCTCTACCATGTAGGTTAGAAAATCTGGTCCAAATGATGTCGGTATTTTGGCTTGTTTGCTTTGACGGGGTTCGTCAATTTCTTGAGTCGTTGTATCCCGAGTTCGCTTACTCGTACTGGCTTCTTTATCATTTCTATCTTTCTTTGGAAAGACGTCTTCAAAAAACACTGCATTTCTTGACTCCATGACAACATTTTCATGTATGTCAGGGATGTCAGACTTGTGCACCAAGAATCGATATGCACTACTGTTTGTTGCATATCCTATAAATATACAATCAATTGTTTTGGGCCCTATTCTGACTTGTCTTGGTTTAGGTACTGCTACCTTAGCCAGACACCCCCACACTTTTAAGTATTTGAAACTAGGTTTATAACCTTTCCAAAGTTCATAAGGGGTCTTAACCATCTTTTTAGATGGAATTCTATTTAGAATGACATTGGCAGAGAGGATTGCTTCCCCCCACAAGTTCTGAGGTAAACCCGAACTTATCAACATAGCATTCATCATCTCTTTAAGAGTTCGATTCTTGCGTTCAGCAATACCATTGGATTGAGGTGAGTATGGCGCAGTCGTTTGATGAATAATGCCATGTTCTGAACAAAATTCATTAAACGGTGCATCATATTCGCCACCTCTATCACTACGAATTATCTTAATTCGTTTGCTAAGTTGATTTTCAACTTCATTCTTATAATCCTTAAAAGCATTAACGGCCTCATCTTTGCTACTTAGCAAATAAACATAACAGTATCTAGTGCAATCGTCAATAAAAGTTACAAAGTACTTTTTACCACCTCTTGTTTGCATAAACTTTAAATCACACACATCTGTATGAATTAAATCTAACGTTTCAGTGTTTCTTTCAATCGAAGGAAAAGGAGCCTTAGTCATTTTCGCTTCAACGCAAACTTGACATTTTTTCTTAGTCATATTCAGTTTAGGCAACAAATCAAGATTTATCATTCTTTGAATTGATTTGTAATTAACGTGTCCCAACCGTAAATGCCATAAACAAGAAGACTCAAGCATATAAGCAGAAGTAGATGCATTTTCATTAGCCACTACGGGCACAACTTTTTCCTTCTTAGGTACAATGGTCATAACGTTTAACTTGAACATTCTGTCTACCAAGTACCCCTTTCCCAAGTACAACCCATTCTTAGTAATGATAACTTTTTTAGACTCTAACACAAGTCTAAACCCATGCATCACCATCAAAGCGCCAGAAATCAAATTCTTCCTAATATCAGGAACATGCAGAACATTCTGCAGAGTCAGAAACTTTCCAGAAGTCAACTTCAAAACAACATTTCCTTCACCTTCAATCTTTGACGAAGCATCATTTCCCATGTAAAACTGTGCACCATCAACGGGCTTGTATTCTGTGAACATTGCCTTGTTTGCACAAACATGTCTCGTAGCTCCAGTGTCAAGCCACCATGCGTGCGGATTTCCCACAATGTTGCATTCACTCACAACAGCACAAAGATCCAGATCTTCCATTGCGCCAACCAGGTTCGCCTTCGCTTTCTCTTGCCTTTTCTTTGGCTTGCGACAGTCACTGCTCCGGTGCCCCTGAATGCCACAATTGTAGCACTTACCTGTGAACTTTTTGGTGATCTCTTTGCCTTTGTTGTTCACACCCAACTTGCCTTTCTTTTTCTTCGTCGCCTCTGCGACATGAGCCTTTGCCTGACCAGAAAATTGAGCAAATTTCTTCTCAGATCTGCGATTGTCTTCTTCGATACGCAACCGAACAATCAGATCTTCCAAGGACATCTCCTTTCGCTTATGTTTGAGATAGCTCCTGAATTCCCTCCACGAAAGAGGTAGCTTCTCAATTACAGCAGCAACAAGGAAAGATTCACTAAGGGACATACCCTCTTCTTCCATTTCAGCCACTAACATCTGAAGTTCCTCAATCTGAGAAACAACAGTTTTAGAATCAGTCATCTTAAAATCAAGAAATTTACCAATGATAAATTTCTTCGCACCAGCATCCTCTGTCCTGTATTTTTTGTCTAAAGCCTGCCATAAAGATTTTGCAGTCTTAAAGGTACTATACAGTCCATACAGAGTATTATCAAGACAACTTAAAATGTGACTCAAACAGACATAATCACTATATTTCCATGCTTCAGCCATCAAGCTATTCTGCATATTCACGTTTTGATCCTCGACTGGTATCACCACTGGAGGATCCTCGGTCAGCATTTTGGCCAGCCCCAGAGTTGTCAAAAAGAACAGCATCTTCTGCTGCCAACGTTTAAAGTAACTGCCTCCAAACTTCTCCGGTTTCTCAACCTGTCCAACAACCGGAACAGGAGCAGGAACGGCAGCGGGTGCAACTGGAACAACAGTGTTCACTTCCTCGGACGGACCAAGGTGCACGCCATTGAAGGAGTTCGAACTTTCGTTCTCCATTCCAGATTCTGTGGGATTACAGACAGAACCAGAAACCGATTAGTTTCGTACAAACAGATGCAATAAACGCAACCAGAAAACCGAAACAGATTACAATATATATATAGAAATCGTCTTAAGATTGTAAACAACTGTAATCAAAACCAGTGTACAGTGTGCGTTTGTGTAAACTGACGAAATACAAGCAGAACCGAGGCGAGTCTAAGGACTCTGTCCTTAAGACGATTTGCTCTGGTACGAAGTGCCCAACCGAAAACAGCAAACGTCTCCCAGGATACAACGGGTACAGTTCATACGACACGGCACAGTAACGTACAGAACTCGGCGAACCTGTGGGATGCTCTGATTTCTCGAACTGAAAACGTAACAGTGCAGTAGTATGCTGAAAACGAAAATGGAAGAAGGAAAACACAGTGAAATCGCAGAGTGTAGCGTGTGTGTAGAAAGGCTGGAGAAGGAGGCGTTTTATAGGCGGGAAGGAAATGGCGGTTAATCTCCAGATTAAACCGCAGCTGTCGGATCAAACGGTTTTCATCCACAACCGTTAGATCGACGGTTTTAAACGTGGACCGTCGGATCATGATCGACGGTTTTAAGCGGTTTATCAAAAAACCGTTGGCAGATACGATCTCAGCCGTTGGATCATGATCCGCGTAGACAACGATCCACAACCGTTAGATCTTGCAACGGTTATGATCAAAAAATTTCAACCGTTGGATCACTTAATTTATTTTTCTGGAAAAAAATAAAAGAAAATTTCTCCAAAAAGATAAGAACCGGGCGGACGAGCCACGAGCCGAGCCGGACGGGCGGGCGGGCGGCGGCGGCGGCGCGCGCGCGTGTGTGGTGAACCTTGCCTGAGCTGCGTCCTGACTCCGTCAGAAAACTTCTCATGCCCAAGGGCACATTTTAGAAAGCTCCAACTTGTAACTTATATGGTGGCTCTTTCATCCCAAGTGACCAATGTGGTATTCCACTTAAAGGGTGATGTGTTCACTCCTCATGAGGCCACATCACCACTTTTTCATTTTCCTTCCAATTTTACTCCAACTTTGAGCATTAATTTCTCATTCACCCGGTATCGGAATCGAGTGATTCACAAGCCTAAAGTCATCTACTTGTCACGTAGATAATTTAGAAATTATTAATTTTCGTTTTTGATTAACGAACACTAATCATAATTAAGCTCAAAGTATGGTGGTTGTCAACTTTTGACAAACCCACTTCCCAAAGTTTTCCAACTTACCTCATTTTCTCCAACAATACCCGTCATAAATAGAAGTCTTTATGACAATGAGATAATGTTGTTGTTGAACGTGTTTGATAAAGGGAAAAATTTTTGCTTACAACAACATATGGAATCTACTAATCCAATAAAACATTTCAATGCAACAAATTAACGACAATTCAATGTCAATTAACAATATTACATTTTATTGACGGTATGTAAATAAATTATTAAGTTCTATTTATGGTATATAAAAAAATTCCAATAATTAACGACATCACATTTTCTCTTAAACAAAAACAATCAACTTGTTTTCTTCTATGGTCATAGTGCTCCCGTTTAAGCATATAATCAGTTTTTTTTTATAAAACACTTTGATGTTTTAGGTTATTTTATTTAAACATGTAGTAACCTTTTTTTCTAACTAAAAAGCATAAATGTTTTATAAGCTAAAAGTTACTTATAAAAACAAATACTTTTTAATACAAAAGATAATTATCTTTACACCCAAGAGAGTATCAAAAATTATATGTCAAACCACAAAGAGTTAGCCAAAAAAAATAGAATATGTCTAAATGTCGATTTTTTTAACTATAGAGAGTCTAAGAGTAATTACGTTAAACAAACTAGCTGTAAAAGTAATTATCCCCTAAAACAATCCCGAACACCTAATGATATAAAGAAAAAGTTCAACCGGTTTTTGCTTTGACATTGAACATACTGCTCTTGCAAAAATAAAATAAAAAAATAATACGTAAATAAGTTCAATGTTTTTACTGTTACCAGCTAATAAAATTCTATCATGTGTCAATATATTTTTTACTGTCCACGTCAAAATTGTCCTACAATAAGTTGTTTGTTTAAAAAAATGAATTTAATGAATACAAGTTAGTAAAATTTTACATATTTTTTTTATTATTTAGATGCACTTATATTTTGGGACCTCCCTAACACATTCGGTGTTGTCGTCCATCTGGGAACTTCCCTTCTCTAAAATTTAATTTGGGGTTTGCAGTTTTTATCTCCCCCACCCCCAAACCCGGATGAGATCTGAGGAGGCCTCATATGAGGCAAAATATGAGGTCTCCAATCATGCGACGTCACGTGTACAAAAAAGTCTTTATTTAAAAAGAAAAAAAGTAAACAGCGGACCCTTTTGTACACGTAGCGTCGCGTGATTAGAGGCCTCATATTTTACCTCATATGAGACCTCTGATCTCATACGAAACCCCAAACCCCTCTGAGAAGCAGGGGCTTTTAGTTTGCGTGATGCAATCTTGAACATGATTTTTTTTTTTTTTTTTGTTTTTCCCTTCTTCTTCTTCTAATTTTTAATTTCTAGAATAAAATGTGCAAGACAAATCATTGTTACTCACAAGTACAATGTAAACGCAAAGCGCTACGTATTAAATAATCCAATTTGAAATAGTTGTAGGCTTTTGTTCTTCAAAACTGACACAATTAAAGGCTCCCTGGTTTCTTTGTGTAACGGGAAAAAAATAAAATGTACATGTAACATATCTTAGTGTTATCAATTCTCATTTTTGTTGCATTAAGTAGGTATTAAACGTTTTGAATTTTACATTTTTATACTTCAAAGGACAATAAGTTTGAATGTCAAAATATATATGGTGGAGAATGCATGAATTTAAATAGTGACTTTAGAAACCTCATCAAATAAATAATCAGATGTCAATGAAGATTGCTTTAGTCGGTAATATTCGTCAACTTTCATTTGTAAGGTCTGAGGTTCGAATCTCTCTACCAACAATTTCTTTTGGTGAACAATCAGAAAATTACACTATAAGTTCTCGATGATGAATGAGAAGCTGATTCTAAATGAATGAGAAGCTGATTCTTTAGAAGCAAAAAGTTGTACCCAACCTTGAAGATCTCTGTTGTTTAAACCTTAAGAAGCTTTATAAAAAGATTCAAATCAAGTCAGTTAGCAACATCTTACATAGGAGGTACGTTAATTAGTTCTTACTAAGAATTCAGACATGAACATGTCACAACATAAACCTACGCTGAAAGTATGACAAAAATTTCTACATTTTAGTTGTTGAGATTTGAAACATCAATTTTAAATTTATACACTACAAAAATAAGGAGTGAGGTACACCACATAATAAAGAAACAAATTATATGCTCTATAGCATAGCTCAATTGATATTTAAATAGGAACATTGCTCTAAAAATACAGGTTCGAAGCAAGACACTCGCAGCGTCAGAACAATACTGCTAGTCTGAAGGCTAAAAGCCTTAATATGATCTAATTGGATGTTGAATTACAAACCAATTTGTATTAGGCTCTTTGTATAAATTGTCTGATCACTACTTATCAATCTAAGAGACGGTTTAATTTTAGATGTATATCCTACACAACTCTTTATAATTGAGACATTGAAACCAAGGGGATGAACCCCACCCAGCCACGTGCCAGCAGGAGGGGTGGTAAGGCTAGATGCGGATGAACCTCATCCAGCCTCACTATCCCCTTGCTGTCACGTGGCGGACGGTCATAGGGGTGGCGGTAAGAGAATCCGGTTCCACCAAAAAGATGATGAGGTAAGTGGGTCGAGTTCACGTGGAAACCGGGTGCAAAATGGACAGTTACAAAAAAGAAAAAAAAAAGGCGTCGTTATATCAGCTCAGGCGTCAGATTCCACGTGGGTTCTGGTTCGTTGTATTTGACCACCATTTACAAATTACAACGACTCAACATCCCATTCATTTCCAAAGGCACGTGAGCTATGACTCGGATGAGATCTCCTCACCGCGCGGTGACTCACCGAGCTCACCATAACGCGACATATATCAGCAGGGGAGGGTGGTGAGGCTGGATGATGATAACCCTCATCTAGCCTCAACACCCTCTCCTGCTGCCACGTGTCATGCGGTGACGCGTGCGGTGAGGGAAAGGAGATCTGAGCCCGCTATGACTACACAATTTTCACAAATTTAAATCTCTATATATATTCTTAAATTTAACATTTAATTCTTGACACACACAATTTTTCATTATGCATCATCAGAAAACAACTTCTTTGTTTTTCTAATACATGTATATGGTTGCATACATCTATTACCTCTAAGACAATAGGGTAATGTTATTGATATTGTATAACATTGACTTCTTCATTTTTCTCATTTTTTTCATTATTTAAAAAAACCTTTTATAAAATAATAACACTAGTTATAACGATAGATTACATTATGTTGAAAAATTCTTTACGAAAATTAACACGAATACATCGTATCGATTTAATATTTTTATATCATAAACTGATACGTTATTGTATAAACGTTTTCTATTCAAATACATTCTATATCAAACTTGTTTCAAAGAAGGTATTTGTTATAAGCATCATATCATCTTAAAAATATCAAATATTTTAAGTTAGCAGGTTAGGTTGGCAGGTTTAAAAATAAATATTTTAAAAAGGTCAATCTTTTCAAGCAATAACCATGTAAGTGTAATAACGAGTTAGTAAAGTCTATGTAGGGCTGTAAACGAGCCGAACGAGCCGAGCATTGTGTTGTTCAAGCTCTGTTCATTTAACTTAGCGAACGAGCCGAGCTTGTTCGTTTATTTAAACGAACATATTTACTTGTTCAAGCTTGGTTCGTTTAACTCAACGAACAACATTAACGAGCCGAACACCTTAAATGAACGGTGCCACTTACCGAGCTCGAACAGAAAAGGGTGTTCAAGCTCTGTTCATTAATCTTTTATCCGAGCCGAGCTCGAGCTCGAGCCCGAACCAAACGAGCCGAACAACCGAACGGCTTGATTTATTTACAGCCCTAAGTCTATGTCGAAGAGCAATTTGCTTTTTGACAATATATAAATCAAAACTATCCTCCATACATATTTTACTTGACGGATAGCTGCACCAATTTGATCCACATAATCTGGTACAGAAAAATTCGAGTATAATACGTTCTTCATCTCCAAAAAAAAAAAAAAAAAAATTAAAAACGTAAAAGTTCTTCATCAATACACAACATTGGATCTCACCGTGAATATATATTATTGTACCTATTTAATCGGAGTCTATCAAAATCACGAACTCTAATATCTCTTTCACACATAAATATGTCATCTTAAGTTTAATGATTGATCATACTATTGCAACTAATATATTCTTGATATGTACACAAGTAATTTGTTATTTTATTTGTTACAATCCAGCTGCATTAGTCATAGAAATGTCCTTCAATTTTATTCTACTTCACTAACTAGGCTGTAAATAAACCAAGCCGTTCGGTTGTTCGGCTCGTTTAGCTAGAGCTCGAACTCGAGCTCGGCTCGGATAAAAGGTTGATGAACAGAGCTTGAACACCCTTTTTTGTTCGAGCTCAGTAAGTGGCACCGTTCGTTTAAGGTGTTCGGCTCGTTAATGTTGTTCGTGAGTTAAACAAACCAAGCTTGAACAAGTAAATTTGTTCGTTTAAATAAATGAACAAGCTCGGCTCGTTCGCTAAGTTAAATAAACAGAGCTTGAACAACGCAATGCTCGGCTCGTTCAGCTCGTTTACAGCCCTGTCACTAACGCAACGAAATAAGATTACCTTTTTTAGGTAAACTACTTGAAGCCTTCAACGGTATTTGTCAAAAATAGAGCGACAGAGAACTGGCAACTAACAGACATGGGTAATCCTGAGACGAAGGGGATATGGAGGTATGTGTTTCGTGAAGCGGTATATGATATTTGGACGTGGCGAAACAAACTCTTACACGGAGGGGCTAACTCTCTCATTCCTCCTGGTGTTTTTGTAAAGGGGGTTATTCAACGTGTGCAGGAAATTAGAGTGGCGCATAACGTAGTGGAATAGAAATTGATTGTATAGGGTGAGGTAGCCGTAGTTTTTTGAAAGTGTACCATTTGTACAGTCCTCTGCAATATTTATATTAATGAAGCGATCCTTTCGTTGGAAAAAAAAAAAAAAAGAACTGGCAACTAAACTGTAGCCTAAGAGTAAAAAATTAATCTACTTTTATAGAGGACACCTTGTATGGATCACTGTATGCAGCTTTACTGACCTAAAAAGCACTGAACAACTAATTTATATTCTCCACAAAGCTTTATAGTACTAGAGCCGTGGAGGCCCGTGGCATTTCGCCTTTAGCTACCAAAAATTCATGTACTTTTATTGGGTTAATGAAACCATGTACTTGGTCTGAAATAATTAACTGTAATAACTCCAATTTTTTTCAGTTTTTTTGCTCTTTAAAGAAAATATAGTCGCGTATTTGGCAGCTATCTTGGTGACTTGGAAGATAGAGATCAAATGTGGAACCATATGAAGAATCTTGGACTCTTCAATTATTGAAAATAACTAGTTACTTTTTATGTAAATGTTTTCCAATTATAGCATAAAACATATAAAATTACAGTTTTTATCTAAATCTTATTGATTTGTTACGCTAATTATTTATTTTGAATAACCTGCGAGTATTTGACAGTCAAATTAACGCTGATTTTACGAACAAAAATGGCCATTTAACAAAATATAAACTAATTAATGCAAGTTCGTAGCAGTATTAGAATGTGGTGGACTATACACCAAACTATTACGAACTCTTGAACAGTATTTGTCAAGAAAAGGAAAGAACTTGGCGACGAAAGTTTAGATGAAGCACTTCAATGCCATGTGATTTGTAGATGGCGATTCTAGTGTATTGTTTCGCGATCTGATATACATAGTTTTATCTTATACTTTGTGTAAGAGGCTGCGGTTCGAATCCGGAACCTCAAGATCACAAAACAGTAACATTACAAGTTGCTCCAATGTCCGTCCTCAATATCATGTGATTTGTAGGCTCTGAAAATACCATCAATCTTCCAGCCATCAAGGGAATTTTGGAAGATAATAAATTGAGATTTAATTTCTATTGCCATCAATTCTCAGGACAAAATCAAAATAGAAGTGTGGTGACACGCATTTGTACAACGAGGAGGCCCAGATTTTCTTTAACAAACATATAGAAAGTAACAAAAGTATTTATAATTCTATAATAAAAGTATTTATAAACTAGTCTAGCTCAAGGAAGCACCCTTGTTGAGATTTTCTCGAGGTTTATTTTTATAGTTCACTTCTGATTTCTTTGTTGTGATATCTATGAAATACATATAGAACTAATGGTCTCACTGGAAGGAAATTCTCTATCTCTTGGGATGAAGGTATTGTTTGTCTGCTACTTATTTTTTCCAGGCCCTAGCGATAGCTTTTACTGTCATTAAGATATACTAAGTATGATTGATTGATTGACTTCTGATATATTTTTTTGCGTAATATGATAGTCGAAGTGATACGCGATGTGTTATATTAATTACATCCCCACATTTAATATATATGGATCCAAAGCAGGATGTAGAGAGGCATTTGTCCAAAATTCTAATTACATTAATTTGAAATTGGTCTCCCAAAGTGACTTTGATTTGCCTCTCTCCTCCTTGAATTATCGCCTTCTTAAAATATTGTTGAAAATACTATGAAGTAATTGTTGTGTTGAATCTGATGTCTCGATCCTTTTATGTACTATATCCGTTTTAAAAATATTGTTCCAGTTTGATTTGAACATATTTAAATGAAGCCAAACTCTTGTGATGGTTTTTTTTGTTCTTTCCTTAGTTGGTTAATTGATTAATTAATGTAAACTAACAAAGTAAATGTTGATTGAAAGGGTATTATAAACTATACTAATGTATTTATAGTTTTAGAAAGCTAACAATATTTTTGAAGTTAACTAAAATAGAAATCGTGGCAATATTTTCGAGACGGGAGAAATATTTGTTTGTATTATATATTGCAATACATGTGTAAAATGCAAGCAAAGATGACTGGAGCATAATTCAACCAAATGCAAGCGAAGATGAGTGGAGCATAATGCAACAAACCTTAGTTCAAGTTTTAGTTAGGGTTATAATTTATATACTAACGTTGCAATCTTATATTTATAAAAAAGTCAATTTTCATAGACGTAAACACATCATTGAACTATGTAAGTTTTATCTCCAATTTTCTTTTCTTCATTTACGATGCACAACAATTTTTTTGTCTGAGGTCGGGTTTTAGAGCAACTGGTAAAGTTGTTGTTTTAGGTAAAACTGCGTACATCAGATCGCAAAGCAATCCAGTCCCTTTTCGGACCTTGTGCAAATGCAGGATCCTAGAGCACCGGAAACGCCCTAACATGTTTTTTTTGTTTGTCTTTGCTTTCTTCTATATACAATGTCGTCCTAACTCAAGTATCAGTTGATCTACGCTGCTTTCTTTCATAACAAACTTTGGTTTCTTTAGGCACCTAGTTGTACAACCTAAAACTGTTCATGGGAGCCTAAGGTTCCATCTTGCACAGCTATGATTGACAGCAACTGAAACATGGAAGAAGGGATCATAGAGACACCAAATATTAGGAGCATTTTGTGAAATACTAAGATACATCTCATGTACATTATCTTTAAACAATTTATGTTTTCCTGACAAAAACAGTGCCAATACTAGGGGATAGGATCACCTCACCGTAAGAAGGGTGCGGTGACGCGTGACCGCGCGACACGTGGCAGCAAGGGAGGGTGGTGAAGCTAGATGAGGGTGACCCTCATCAAGCCTCACCATCTCCCCTTAGTGTCACGTGTCGCGTGGTCACAAAGGGAGTGAGGAAAGTTGAGGTGAGGGATCCCAACCCCAATACTAGGTGGGCATTCACAAGAAGAAGGTGTTCAAAAAAAAAAGGAAAGGATCTGCAGAAATATGGGAAGGGCAGAAGGATATTATAGACAAATGAAGGAAGCCCTTTGGCAGGTGGTGGTGGGACTGTCCTCACATTGGCGATTTCCTTGGATGTTGAGCCATGTTAAATGCAGCAATAATCAAATTCATGTAGGTCCCGATCTCTATTAACCCCCCCCCCCCTCCTTCTCATGAACATAAGGTTTATGACCGGAGACTGCGGAACATGGCTCAGTTGGTTTCAGATGGACAGAATTACTAGAAAGGTATAAGGTTTGAATTCCGTAGTCTTCATTGTGCATGCCTTATCTTCAGACTCCAATCTTGAGGGTGAGCCCCTAGTGTGGGTCTGCGTGTTCTGTGCCTCTCCTTGCCGACCGCTGAATACCTGATGTACATCCTCCCAACTGTTTCGTCGGGCCGGGGTGTGGGGAGCCTTTGAGGTTGAGGTTCAACCTTTTTGCTAGAAAGGTTTATGATCGGAAGCCCTAAACGGACCTCTATCAGTCTGTCCTACGGTGCGATAGAGATGAAAGTCAGATTTCCAATGCCAATATCGCAGAATTTGGAATATTCAAACAGCCATACAAAAAGTCTACTGCAAACAGTGGAGCTCCAATTGTAGCAGGTACATAGCTGAGTGCAAAAATACCAATTGTTGCAGCTAGGTAGATGCAATGTAATGAAAGATTCGGACCATCTCCGTAGATTATATTTGAATTTAGATTCTTTTTATTTACATTTTTTATATGACGAGGGCGGATCTTGAAACAACTGTAAAGTTGAAACTTAGTGATTTTGAGGTCACGGTCTGGGTCGTGGAAACAACCTCTTGAACAAAAAAAGTACAAGGTATGGCTGCACACATTACATCGCGAAGCGATCCGGTTTCTCTTCAAAACCTGTACAAATGCGGGAGTCTAATACACCGGAAACGCTGTTTTTTATATTCATGTTTTTCGTTTTTTTGGGTATGTCTATTGTGTCATTTGATTGCCGTGAAAATACCATTGTACATGTATTCTACGCTTTCTTTCTTTCCGTTTCTCTTCCTTGCTTTTCTTCTTTCATTTTTTATGACGATAAGTCTTACTTCATGAATATGATTTTTAAGAATATATACTTTTATAAATATTTATTTTAATAAGTTATATGTTAAAAATGTCGACAAAAGATATTTGACGGGGAAATTTTGCTTCATTCACACTACCTATTTTTTCATCATGGTAATATATTATACGAGTAATTACTTGAAACAGAATGATAGGACAGGATATCATTGAAAAATGTTGTCGGGATAACATGAATTTCCTGTCCTCTGCACAATCAACAACCATCAATCATATGTATGTGCAAGAAAATGGGAGAGTCAGCCCTCCAGTACATAGTCCAGTTGATATTTGGGTTAGGTATTGCCAACAAGAGGTCATGAGTTCGAATTCAGGGACGCACACAGTGTGGGTGTCCCTCTGCTGCCAGTCCAAAAGGCCTGGTTTGTGGGAGGCACCTTGTGTGGGTAACTGTGTAAGATCTCACCCAATCTAGGAGGCCGCTGGATTCCTGATTTACATCCTCCACGCAGCTCCTTAGGGCTGGGACAGTGAGGACCTTTTGGGTTGGGGTTCAACCTTTTGCCAACAAGAAAATGGGAGAGTAAGAAATTTCTTCTCCTCACCGCCACCCAAAAGAACACTAATATATATATATATATATATATATATATATATATATATATATATATATATATATATTAAAAATTCTAAATACATTCTCCAAGGCCGTACATGATTTCTATGTACTAGATCAGTGAGTCGTTATTATATGGACACATAAAAAAGAAAACTGTGTCAGCCATTAGTTAATTATTTATCATCTGAATTCTTACATAATTATTATAATTGAGTCTAAGAAAGCGCGCGGGATTTTGTTTTTTTTTTTTTGGAAAGATCTTATAGGCACGATATGCTTATAACCATTATTATACTTATTCTAATACATTAAAGTAGTCACAAGTTTGACTAAAATACTTATAAATAATAATTGTTCGGTGAAATCGACATGTTTATATTGAATTAAATACATAACTAACAAGCAAGTATGCGATTAGTCAAAGACCATCGTAGAATACCACTCATAAAGAAAAATAGAAATAGTAGTGATTCTAATCTTAATGCAAATTGTTTTTACCCATGGGACATTTCCAGACGGGATCCTCTCACCCCAAATTCTCTCAACTCATTTTCTACCGCACGATACGTGGCAGCAGGAAGAATAGTGAAGCTAGATGCATGTGACACTCATCTGCCTCACCACCCTCTGTTGCCACGTGTCATGTGGTAGGAAATGGGGTGAAGAAATTTGGAATTGATGTCATTATTGCATTAAAAAATTCGTTGGCTGGAAACATGAAAAATCCTCTCTAACATTATCAGATCACAAACATGATAATGAGACACTAAAAAAATATTCTAGAGAGTATTACAAGAATAATTGTTTATTTTAAAGAGTAGTTTCTATATAAGTACAAATAATCATATCAATAGAGCGTTCTCGGTGTTTTTTACTCGACTCCCGCATTAAACAATCATATCAGTCATATCACTAACATAACTTTATCTTGATCAAATGGTTGCTTATATAGTAAAATCGAGCAACCAACATATTCTTCCAAGTGCTGATCCCAAAAAAATAATAATAATAAAATAATCTTTCTTTGAACACCACATCTGTTTAAGATGAGATATAAATTCTGGTTCTTATCAAGAAGGAAAATAGTTTTTACCATTTGACAGATTCTGATTACCATTTGAGTGCGGGATTTGAAGTAACTGGCAATGTTGCTGCTTTTGACCTTGAGGCTACGAGTTCGAATCGTAGAAACAGCCTCTTGCACAAAGTGTAAGGTAAAGCTGTGTATATGAGAT
This sequence comes from Eustoma russellianum, assembly GCA_036186865.1. Lineage (NCBI taxonomy): Eukaryota > Viridiplantae > Streptophyta > Magnoliopsida > Gentianales > Gentianaceae > Eustoma > Eustoma russellianum. The sequence continues at coordinate 40,314,009 of AP025043.1, forward strand.
CACGAAGCGATCCGACCTCTCCCTAGACCTTGCGGGGGAGCTTTGTGTATCAAAAGTGTCTTTTTTTAATTATCTACTGTTTGATATATTTTTTCCCAAACTATAAAAGAAGTTTCTCTTTTTTAAGTGCTATCATGGTGATATATGCTTTCATATTTTTCCATTTCCCCATAACATGAGCCATAACTCTGCTAAAAAAAGCATGAGTCATAATTTCAGTTTCATGTCTTTTTTTCCCTAATAAAAATGTTTGTCTCTTTATTCTACAAAGAGGAATTATTGGTCATCTCTGAAACAAAATCAACAAAAAATAGGGGCTCAAAGTAAGTTCTAACAGCTGGCAAATATAGGTCAACTTTGCGAGGATTTTAGTTTTCATCGTGTATTTCATTTTTATTAGATAGTTGGATTTTTAGGGTTTAATCCTTCATGTTTATTCTTAAAGCAAAGTTATTTTTAACATATGAAGTTGAACATGTGAATAGCTTGTATATGTTGTATTATTTCTAAATAAATTTAGAAGGTTAAAGTAGAAAATTAGATCAAGACTAAAATGGTTGCTAGCTTATTGTTCTAATTGGTAGAAGGTTTTGTTGTTTGAGTTTCTGAGTATTATATAGGCTTTCTTGATGTATATGAAATTAGTTTCATTTTGATTGTTGATAAAACTAACTCCTTGATAAGAGTGTTTATAATGAATATTGATTATATTTGTTTGAGGAATTGATTAATGGAAACATTATGTAGTATTTGAGTTTGATGGTTTGTTGACAAAAACAAAACTCAATATTTCTATAATTTTTTATAGTTATTCTTCGTGTGCTAATGAAATGTTTTGTTAATTGATTAATCGACAGGAATCATCGAAAAACAACGATTTGTGAAGGTGCTAGCACTTGATTCACTTGATGATTGTACAAAGTTGTGAATGCTCATGAGTTTTTTTGGTAAGAGCTAAGTGTAAGTTAGTTTCTGTGACATCGAAGGAGATGTGATTATTCCTTTTCATGTGAGCTTTCTATGATGGCAGCTCAACCTACTATTGGTGGAGATCTTACGAACAAGTTCAATATGGTAAAAACAAGTCATATAAGAGTTTTAATTAGCATTATCAAACTTGTCCCTCTATATGGCGCTGATGTAAGATGGTGCATACTGCAAGTTTATGAGGGTGATATTTTAAGAATCTCTTAATAAAATTCATAGCCGTGTTTATGGTGGTGTGAGCATTACGCACTTGATGAATCACACCTATATAAGTGCGGAGGTGATGTTGCTTCCTATTAGAGTTTGGAATAACTCAATAGAACATTTATGAAAACCGAAGACTGGATGCATGGCCGAATTCGAACCAAACCGCGAACTTGTATGAAATAGACAATGACATGTCTTTTGTTTGTCCATATAAGCAGTAGTAAAGTATGATTCAAGACTTCCATTTATATACTTTCATTTATACTAAGTGGCGATTTAAGACGTGAGTCATCATCCCTTATTATCATTGTCTTCGTTTAATACCAGAGATGTTAGTTTATAATTGTTCATGAATGTTCTTACATAAATGTTGGATCATATAGGGATTGTTGGAAAAAACGCATAAAAAGTGATCTAAATTTATATAAAAACGTGTAAGAAGGTTGCTCGGATAATACAGTGAAACTTAGATTTGATCAGTTTTAGCCATATTTTGAACTCAGAGTTCGATCTTTTGCCATACCCTAAATTTTGAAGAGATTGAATGTCCATGAAATTCATTGAAGGTTTGGTGATGAATTTAGAGTTTGATGATAAAGTTTGGTTTGATTCTAAAGTTTCTATTTGGTGACTGAATGCTTGACCGAATTTTCGGTGAAGCAATTTATCGAACATTTGGTGAAACTATTTGTCACACGTTTGGTCCAGATTTTGGTGAAATATGTTCAGTTGCGACGCTTGAATTCAGTGTTAAACGTTCGGTGAATTAAGATAGCATAATTATATGTTGTCTTTTGATAAAATGATGCAACTTTTGCAACTTGGGACGCATCATTCCAATTTTGAACAGCATAAAATAACTTTGGAAGTTAAATTATGTAGGGAGGTGTCGAATTAACTTCTTTCTTACGAATTGAAATCTATAAATACAAGTATCAAAAGATTTTGAAGAGACACTTTGTGACACTTTGTGACACTTTCTATATACTTTTCTATGTACTTGAAAATGATAATTAGAAAACCTTTTTGAGTAATTTGTGAAAATCTGTATAATTTCTATCTTATCTTTTTTTTCTTCTTTTGGTATTGAACATTTTAATTCTATAACTATCCCGCCATTTTATTGAATGCTCGAACAAAACATACTAGCATAACTTTATCTTGACTTTATCTTGATCAAATGGTTGCTTATATAGTGAAATCGAGCAACCAAAATATTCTTCCAAGTGCTGATCCCAAAAAAAAATAAAAAATAAAATAATCTTTCTTTGAATACCACACCTGTTTAAGATGAGATATAAACTCTGGTTCTTATCAAGAAGGAAAATAGTTTTTACCATTTGACGGATTCTGATTACCATTTGAGTGCGGGATTTGAAGTAACTGACAATGTTGCTGCTTTGTGACTTTGAGGCAATGGGTTCGAACTGTTGAAACAGCCTCTTGCACAAAGTGTAGGGTAAAGTTGTGTGCATAAGATCACGAAGCGATCCGACCCCTTCCTAGACCTTGCTGAAACGTGGGATCCTAGTGTACCAAGATCGCACTTTTTTTAATTATCTACTGTTTGATATTTTTTTCCCAAACTATATAAGAAGTTTCTCTTTTTTAAGTACTATCATGGTGATATATGCTTTCATATTTTTCAATTTCCCCATAACATGAGCCATAACTCTGCTAAAACAGCATAAGTCATAATTTCAGTTTCATATCTTTTTTTTTCTAATAAAAATTTTTGTCTCTTTATTCTACAAAGAGACTTATTGGTCATTTTTGACCCCAAATCAACAAAAATAGAGGCTCAAAGTAAGTTCTAACAACTGGCAAATATAGGTCAACTTTGAGAGGATTTTAGTTTTCATCGTGTATTTCATTTTCATTAGATAGTTGGATTTTTAGGGTTTAATCCTTCATGTTTATTGTGAAAGTAAAGTTATTTTTAACCTAAGAAGTTGAATATGTGAATAACTTGTATATGTTGTATTACTTCTAAAGAAATTTATAATGTTAAAGTAAAAAAATTAGATCAATACTAAAGTGGTTGCTAGCTTATTGTTCTAATTGGTCGAATGTTTTGTCCTTTGAATTTATGGGTATGATAGGCTAAATGCATGTGACCCTCATCTGCCTCACCATCCTCTGCTGTCACGTGTCATGTGGTAGGAAATGGGGTGAAGAAATTTGGAATTGATGTCATTATTGCATTAAAAAATTCGTTGGCTGGAAACATGAAAATTGTACCGTGTCATCAAGTCACCACATTCATATCCTCTCTAACATTATCAGATCACAAACATGATAATGAGACACTAAAAAAATATTCTAGAGAGTATTTACAAAACTAATTGTTTATGTTAAAGAGTAGTTTCTATATAAGTACAAATTAAATAATCATATCAATAGAGCGTTCTCGATGTTTTTTACTCGACTCTCGTATTAAACAATCATATCAGTCATATCACTAATAATAATAACTATCCCGCCTTTTTGTTGAATGCTCGAACAAAACATACTAGCATAACTTTATCTTGATCAAATGGTTGCTTATATAGTAAAATCGAGAAACCAACATATTCTTCCAAGTGCTGATCCCAAAAAAATAATCATAATAAAATAATCTTTCTTTGAACACCACATCTGTTTAAGATGAGATATAAATTCTGGTTCTTATCAAGAAGGAAAATAGTTTTTACCATTTGACGGATTCTGATTACCATTTGAGTGCGGGATTTGAAGTAACTGGCAATGTTGCTGCTTTGTGACCTTGAGGTCACGGGTTCGAACCGTAGAAACAGCCTCTTGCACAAAGTGTAGGGTAAAACTGAGTACATGAGATCACGAAGCGATCCGACCCCTCCATAGACCTTGCGGAAACGTGAGAGCCTAGTGTAGCAAGAGGGCCTCTTTTTTAATCATCTACTGTTTGATATTTTTTTCCCGAAACTATAAAAGAAGTTTCTCTTTTTTAAGTACTATCATGGTGATATATGCTTTCATATTTTTCCATTTCCCCATAACATGAGCCATAACTCTGCTAAAAAAGCATGAGTCATAATTTCAGTTTCATATCTTTTTTTCCTAATAAAAATGTTTGTCTCTTTATTCTACAAAGAGGACTTATTGGTCATCTTTGACACTAAATCAACAAAGAAAAGGGGCTCAAAGTAAGTTCTAACAACTGGCAAATATAGGTCAACTTTGAGAGGATTTTAGTTTTCATCGTGTATTTCATTTTTATTAGATAGTTGGATTTTTAGGGTTTAATCCTTCATGTTTATTCTTAAAGCAAAGTTATTTTGAACATGTGAATATCTTGTATATGTTGTATTATTTCTAAATAAATTTAGAAGGTTAAAGTAGAAAATTAGATCAAGACTAAAATGGTTGCTAGCTTATTGTTCTAATTGGTAGAAGGTTTTGTTGTTTGAGTTTCTGAGTATGATAGGCTTTCTTGATGTATATGAAATTAGTTTCATTTTGCTTGTTGATAAAACTAACTCCTTGATAAGAGTGTTTATAATGAATATTGATTATATTTGTTTGAGGAGTTGATTACTGGAAACATTATGTAGTATTTGAGTTTGATGGTTTGTTGACAAAAACAAAACTCAATGTTTCTATAATTATTTATAGTTGTTCTTCGTGTGCTAATGAAATGTTTTGTTAATTGATTAATCGATAGGAATCATCGAAAAAACAACGATTTGTGAAGGTGCTAGCACTTGATTCACTTGATGATTGTACAAAGTTGTGAATGCTCATGAGTTTCTTTGGTAAGAGCTAAGTGTAATTTAGTTTCTGTGACATCGAAGGGGATGTGATTATTCCTTTTCATGTGAGCTTTCTATGGTGGCAGCTCAACCTACTATTGGTGGAGATCTTACGAACAAGGTTCAATATGGTAAAAACAAGTCATATAAGAGTTTTAATTATGATTATCAAACTTGTCCCTCTATATGGCGCTGATTTAAGATGGTGCTTACTGCAAGTTTATGAGGGTGATATTTTTAAGAATCTCTTAATGAAATTCATAGCCATGTTTATGGTGGTGTGAGCATTACGCACTTGATGAATCGCACCTATATAAGTGTGGAGGTGATGTTGCTTCCTATGAGAGTTTGGAATAACTCAATAGAACATTTATGAAAACCGAAGACTGGATGCATGGCCGAATTCGCACCAAACCGCAAACTTGTATGAAATAGACAATGGCATGTCTTTTGTTTGTCCATATAAGCAGTAATAAAGTAAGATTCAAGACTTCCATTTATACTAAGTGGCGATTTAAGACGTGAGTCATCATCCCTTATTATCATTGTCTTCGTTTAATACCAGAGAGGTTAGTTTATAATTGTTCATGAATGTTCTTACATAAATGTTGGATCATATAGGGATTGTTGGAAAAAGCGCATAAAAAGTTATCCAAATTTATATAAAACGTGTAAGAAGGTTGCTTGGATAATACAATGAAACTTAGATTTGATCAGTTGTAGCCATATTTTGAACTCAGAGTTCGATCTTTTGCCATACCCTAAATTTTGAAGAGATTGAATGTCCATGAAATTCATTGAAGGTTTGGTGATGAATTTAGAGTTTGATGATAAAGTTTGGTTTGATTCTGAAGTTTCTATTTGGTGACTGAATGCTTGACCGAACATTCGGTGAATGAATTTGTCGAACATTTGGTGAAACTATTTGCCAAACGTTTGGTCCAGATTTTAGTGAAATATGTTCAGTTGCAACGCTCAAAAATTTTAAATTCAGTGTTAAACATTCGGTGAATTTAGATAGCATAATTATATGTTGTCTTTTGATAAAATGATGCAACTTTTGCAACTTGGGACGCATCATTCCAATTTTGAGCAGCATAAAATAACTTTGGAAGTTAAATTATGTAGGGAGGTGTCAAATTAACTTCTTTCTTACGAATTGAAATCTATAAATACAAGTATCAAAAGATTTTGAAGAGACACTTTGTGACACTTTCTATATACTTTTCTATGTACTTGAAAATGATAATTAGAAAACCTTTTTGAGTATTTTGTGAAAATCTGTATAATTTCTATCTTATCTTTTTTTCTTCTTTTGGTATTGAACATTTTAAATAGACAAATTCAATCTTCTTCTCATAGAATAAACGAAAAGAAGAAGAAGTTATATCTTGTGAGGCATTTACCGCGTAGACTACCTTGCTCAATGGTGGAGATAATTTTAAAGAAATTAACATTTGTTAAGTCTTGGCTATGTCTATTCTTCTCGTTTCTTTTTCTTTTATTTGATTATCATACCATTGTAATTCTTCCTACAATATTGTGTATTTCAAAAGGATATTTGAGGAACCTTGAAAATCACTTCTTTGATGTTCTCTCCATTTTTCTTGGACTTATAGCTTGTGTTATATGTTGCAATGTTGGTTTACCATTCTCCATATCTCCCGAAGCTAAAATTTCCAACAAGAAGTGCATTGAAAGGTTTGTGATGTATGTGTTATATGTGTGTATGTTTCTTATCAACTGAAAATGAATGCTAACATGTTTATGTTTAGGAAACGGTAAAGAGAAAATAGAAACACTACGAGTTTGTACAAGGTTATGACTCTTTACTAAGCATGCAGAACACATCCTTTACGTGATCATTATTTTTCATATGACGATCTGAGTGAAGATGCTCAACGTTAATTGTAGATGGAAAGTTTAAATATTAATGCTTATTTATTTCTATTATGATGTATTATTTCTGTTGACGTCTTTGAAATAGAGAGTTCAAATTGTTGTAACGTATTTAAGGGATGCTCTTTAATAATCGAATCATTAAGGGATTTTTGATTCAAACTGTGTCGATCAACTATACTTCACAACATAATAAGCAGTCAATTTAATGAGTCATTTTGCTGTATTCAACAATATTCCAAAGTCAAATAAAAGCGTGTGATTGACTTCATTAGAAATGGAAAATTCGGAGATGTAATATCATAAACATGAAACGGCAATGATAGATAGTTTTTAAGAAAGTGAGAGCAACAAGAGCCGAACTCAAGACGTTCTAGTGCTATGTTACAATATGAAATTTTCATACATAATTTTAAAAGCTTAAGTACTCCCCGAAACCTAGCGATAGTTTTTACTGTCGTTGGGATATAATGGGTATAACTGACTGACATCTTATTGGATTTTGTAGAATCGCTCATTGTTCTATCTTATAGAAGTATGGGTAAACAGGCTCAACTTTGTACCCACAATAAACTACAGATGCCCCCTTTGCTTGCAACAATGAATTGCATCATCATACATTTCTGCCAACCCATGTTTGAATATAAAACCAGTGTCCAACAGTTTCTTTGAGGAAAGCTGAGGAAATTTCATCTTTGCACTCTCTCCTGAGGAACTGCAAAGAAAAGATTCTTACTTCAGTTCTTCATTTTTTTTCCCCTTTATCTGAATTAATACAAAATAGTAGCTATGAAGAGTCGAAGACGCAAGAAAAGGAAGAAAAATGAAAACTTACATGGGTTGCTGAAGATGAAAATCAGGATATCTAGTTGATAGAAATTCATACAGCTTCTCTACTTCAACCTCAAGGGCAGAACAAATGTACCTCCCTTTTGCATCAGGATGCTCAAAAAGGAAAATGTGTGCATCGGCCACGTCATCTGCGTGTACAAAAGGGATGCTCGTATGGCCCTTGTATCTTTCTGTATCACCTGCACGATGAGACAACAAATTGTTCTAGCTTTACCATCATACATATGCTCCTGTAAAGGGATCGAGATCCTCTGACCCCAGCCCCTCACCCCCTTGGGACCGCCTGCCACGTGGCACACAGGGGGTGGTGAGGCTGGATGTGGGTGACCTCCACCCAGCCTCACCATCCCCCTGTGTGCCACGTGTCGTTGGGTCATTTAATACCAGGTGGTCAGGAAGGGTTCACAGGTTAATGACATGGCATGGCCCTTCCAAGTCACACCTCTTATGACAGTCCAATGGTATCATGATCAGGTCAATGCAGAGTGGATATGCTTTAGTACTCCTCTTAATCTACTTTATAAACTTCAATATTTGTAGAGTAATCTAGAGGATAAATGAGCAAGTGGAACAAGAAATGAATCAACTGAAAGATACGTATGTTTGAGAGAGCAAATGAGGGATGTCAGTCCCATACCATAGGTCTAATAATAATGTCTAGTAGCACACAACAAGAGTAAGAAGCTCGAGGACTGTCCTAAGTCAGTCTGTACCAATTTATTCTACTTGAAATCCCTTAACTTTCTCAATTCCATCGCAACTTATCCTTTTAGAGCTGACGTAACAAACTACGCGAGTTGGAAAAGCCAACATAAATCCTCGAATTTCAGCGTACACACCATAAAATACGTCCTATTAAATACTACTCTTCACCATTATATGCGTGATACAAGTAAAATTTGCTAGCCACTCAGTCATGCTTAAAATTTTGTTCAATAAAAGGCGTTCGTGGTATACTAGGCTCCCGCGTTTGCGTAGAGTTAAGAGAATAGCCGAATCGCTTCGCGATCTGATTAACGCAGTCTTACCCCACACTTTGTACAACATGCTATTTATGCAGCTTGAACATGTGACCTCAAAGTCACAAAACAAGACAAAACGAGAAATATCTAACCACAACTGAATGGGAAGTGTCTTAAGAGAAAGTTTGCAAGTTTCCCATACATAAATTGACCATAATTCAAGTTAAGCATCTGCTCTTAACAAAAAAAATAAAGAAAAAGGCCAAGATTGCAGCCTTTCATCACTTTTACTGATACATTATAGAGCACATTATTGTCTGATACATTATAGAGCACATTATTGCATCTTTTCAAAGCATTATTTTCATCAATTTGAACAGATTCTATCACGCCTAACACCCAAAACTTCTATAGACTTTCAACACATCCAATATAACCTTCCAGGTGATGTCGGAGCCTAATTATCAATGTAATGCATTAACAATGACTATCCATTGCCAAGATACTGACCAAAGCCTACTTGCAACAAGCATAATTACATGCATAAAGGACGTTCTCGGTGCACTAGTCTCCTGCGTTTACACATGGTCGAGGTAGGGGCCGGATCGCTTCGCAATCTGATGTATATGCATAAAGAGCGTTCCCGGTAGACTAGGCTCCTACGTTTGCGCATGGTCAAAGGAGGGGCCGGATCGTTCCATCATCTCATATACGCAACCATACCATACAATTTGTGCAAGAGGCTGTTTTCGCGGCTCGAACACATGACCTCAATATCACAAAGCATCAACCCTCTCCATAAAATAAAAATGATAAAATAAAACACAAACACAAACTAAACATGTGAACACAAAGATACATACCAAAGAACAAGGCCATGGATCCTTTAACTGAGTCAGGGATATTTGGACAGACAAAGGGGCCATGTATCAAAGGTGGAGTCACAGTGACAAGATCCAGCCCATGCCTTTCCCCAAACTCCAGACATGCCTTCTCTGTTAAAGTCTTCGTAATTGCATAAACGCCCATGAAATCACCCATTGTCCTTATCAACTCTACGTTACTCCACGAGCTCTCATCCACAATGTCCTGACCTTTGTCATTAAAGAAAACAGTGGCTACAGCTGAAGTATAAACCACTTTCTTCACTGTTTTGGAATTCAAGCAGGCCTGTAAAATCCCTAGAGTTCCTTGGACGGCCTTTTTGGTAATTTCTTCTTCAGATTCTTGACCATCAAAATTCATTGGATGAGCTACATGAAAGACTCCAATGCATCCTTCAATTGCAGAGTCAAAGCTTTCAGGTTTATCAAGCTGCGCTGTGAAAATTTGCAGTCTTTCTGAAGCTCCAGGTAGATCAGTGAGGTAGCTGACATCTCTCTTGCCTTCTGCCATAGGGAACTAAAGATCATCATCATCATACTCAGTATATCACAACGACACCAAAAGCTATCGTTAGGGTCTAGAGAGCGTAAGCGGCAGGCAAACAATACCTCTATTACTAGGGATAGAGAGTTTGCTTCCAGTGAGACCCCGGCTCTGGCTATACCTGCATAAATGACACGGTATTAGAAATATGACGTGCTAGTGTGTGAGTGAGAAAATTCAGTAAATACAAATACGAAACTTCCGATATGAAACCAAGAATTTAGTGCACTAAAAATTTGCAGTGATTATTAGAAAAATTCAAAGACTACGTTAAGTTGTCTTGTGCCAGCAGGATCTTATGTGATGTTTTCCATTGTATTCTTTATTTAGTTTAACGGCCAAGTCTCAGTTCAATTTTAGGAAATCACAAACGAACCTTGTACATAGCCCTTACTATGACCTAGACAAAATCGAGGGATATGAAGGATAGAAACCTAAGATAGAGCCCATGAACTATCAACTTGCCGATTGAAGAGGCAGTTATGAGTTAACCCCAAGGTATCTTGAGCATCTCCACCGGACATATATTATGTACTTATTTCATAGTGAAACAGCGTCACCTATGCATGTACATATAGCGTCGGAGGTCTCACTGTAATTGCTCAAGATACTCTTTTTAGGTTCTATTTAGCTTATAGGGTCTAGTTCTTAGTTCAAGATCACTGGAATCAAATAATTAGTAGACCTGTTCTTCCATCTAGCTCACTCTAAAAAGATTTATGTTGATTTTCTTAGGCTAAACCTTTCTTCCTCCTCTTAAACCTACTTGGAAGGTGTTTCCAATTGCTCCTTTTTCATCTAGATCAGTCTACTTCCATTTATGTTGATTTTCTTAGGCTAAACCTTTCTGACTCTCTTAAACCTAAGTATCTTAATGTTGATTTAGTGAAGCAATCTTTGGGATGGAGTTATTGTTTGTATGCCTCTCACCTTCCCAGACTTTAGCGGTAGTTTTTACTGTCGTTAGGATATACTGGGTAAAGTTGTTGTATTTCATAGTGAAACAGCGTCAAATGTACTTATCATTCTACCTATTGAAAGACTGTTATATGTACTTATTTCTGTGTATATGTCTATACATCTGCATTTCTATAGATATCCAGTTATATAATTTAAACATACTACTTGAAGGAAAAGCTCTAGCTATTTGATTGTTCCTTTTGGGGTTTCCATATAACACACAAGACAGATGAACTAAGTAAAAATCCTCAGGTAATATAAGTAGGGAATATGGGGTTATTATACCTGAAGAAGGTCTAATGGTGGTATTTACAGAATAGCCACGTAGGAGAAGCTTATGGATCAACCATGAAGCCAGAAATCCTGTACCCCCTGTTACGCATACTTTCCCTTTGCTTTCTCCTTCCATATTGCCTTCCTGGTCTTTCCTCTGAATCCTTCTCTTGTTATAATGAATACTTCTTTTTTTCCCTTTTGTGTTGGCTCTTGAGGATGACCTTTACAGTTCATCCTTGTCGTATAGACTTTGCAGCCTGAACGTTGACTCGTGGACGTCTTTGTGCCACAAAATATGGAAGCATATGGACTCACATTGATTCCGTTTACTTCATGTTTGGGGTGTTTGGTTGGGGTGTCTGATTAAGTGTATAGGTTTGGAAGAATCTAAACCCATAAAAGTTGTTTGCTTGGAGAAACGAGAGGTATGAATTTCGGAGTAATATCTAAGTATTTGGTAATGAATATCGTTTTTTGATATATTAGTCCCCTTGTCTATCAATATGGGGGACTAGGTGTATGGCCGGTCATTATTTCGGCCGCTCACATTCGATATCTATTTCAATTCCGATATGTTCCAAACACCATCAATGTCAATCATACTTATTCCCATTTCAATACTAAACAACTATACTTTTACATCCAAACTCATATATTCCAAACTCATACTCCTTCATAAACATTCCAAATCTTATTCCGATATCCAAATGCGAACCAGACGCCACCTTATTTTTAACAAATGGAACACAAAAATCAATCAGTTGTGGTTTCGTCGGGAGTATATACTACGGCAAGCTTTATGATAATTAATAATTAACTATAAGCATAATTTTATTTGAATTTATGACATGTTCTTGCGTCCTTGGCTAGAATTTTTTTTGTTATATGAAACACGGACAAGATTGTCGAAACCATATCGTATTACCTCATAATTTTCATTTCCAATAGAGTCAAAAACACACTCTTCTTTGACTTTGTAATATGATAGAATAAAGCAAAATGACTCACTGAATTGGCTGTACTTCTTATATTGTAAAGTAACATTTGATCGAGACAGCTTGACGCAATTTTCATTATGGGTCATTCGGAAACAACCTCTATTTGTTTCTAACGCATAGATATGGTTGCGTATATCAGACTTCCATACCATGCCATAAGAGAAAGCATCTAAAGCAATAGAGGTAATATTTTTGTTGTATATGCAGTACCTCTTACTCGTTTTCCCAATGCAAGCAAACAAGTAAAAGTGTTAAAAATAGAAAAAACATTTACCACTCAAATTTATCTCACGAGATTGTGATTGCAGGAAGCATACACGAAATTGCCGAAACCATGTCTATTTCGCCCCTACTTCACTCACTTTCCAATCCTCCATGCAAGCAAGACGAGCACAAGTATGTCTATTTCGCATCTACTTCACTCAATTTCCAATCCTCCATGCAAGCAAGACGAGCACAAGTACCATAGGGGATGGGATTCCCTCACTGCAAAACCCCTTACTGTCCTATTCATCGCGCGACATGTGGCAACAAGGGGTGGTCAGGCTAGATGCAGCTGACTCTTATCTAGACCCACCACCTCCCTGCTGCCACGTGTTGCAGGACGATAAAGGGTTTTGCGTGAAAGAATCCAAACACGTACTATAGATTGGAAAATCATTTTATCTATCAAATTTATCCTTCTACCATTCTACCAATTGTAATTGATTGATCCTCCAGTTGTCCACCCAAATTACCAAACAATATCTTGTATATGTCATGCCCCAGAGTATAGTCCAGTTGGTGCACATGTTAAAGATTGCCAACAAGAGGCCATGAGTTCGAATTCAGAGACGCTCACAGTGTAGGTGTTCCTCTGCTACCATGCCAAAGGCTTGGTTTGTGGGGGATACCTTGTGTGGGTAACTGTGTAAAATCTCACTCAATCTAGGAACCGCTGGACTTCTGATTTACATCCTCTACGCGGCTCCTTGGGACTGGGGCATTGGGGGCCCTTTGGGTTGGGGTTCAACCTTTTGCCAACTTTTTGTGACCATTATTCCACTATCTTGGCTTATCAAATAACTAAGAACCAAAACAATTGAATAAGTAAAGAACATGTATGATCAATGATGTGCTCTTCCTTTTTCATTTTCCCCTTTGGTGCCTCTCCTTTTTGAGGGGTAAAATGGGGATTGGACCCCGAGATCCACTATACACTAGACCAGATCCATGGAACCTGTTTCCAGGACCTTCTTTTTAAATAAAGCTTTGAAGTTTAAAGAATACCATTCTCCTTACCTTACATTTTATCTTTGTTGATAAAAGTAAACAATAAATGATTCGTCAGTAATCAACTCAGATTAGCCACCTAGGCGGCCATATCAGCTATCTTCATTCCTGGATTGGGTCCACCGCTCCGACCAAATAATTTTCTTATATCAAATGGTGAAACGTATTACTACTATCTTTGTGAGAACTAGTACCCAACTGCTAACATTCCTCTTCAACATTAACCAGAATTTTCAGTATAAAAAAACTTGAAGAAATCAAATCAAATAGCAGCAAGAAGAGGACTTAAACTTACCCTCATGAATCTGCTCACATACTTTTTTTAACAAATACCAAGTCTACTAAGGCAGAAAAGATGGTAAACATAACTTTTAAACCTCTAGGAGGGACATGAAAGAGACCAGGGGGGTGGGAGAAATATTACTGGGCAAAGGGAAAACGGAAGAGAAGATGTTGCAATCAAATACCAAAAAAAAGGAAAAAAAAATATATATGATACAAATATGAGCAACCTCTACAGCATCATCTAGCTTCCTTAAACAGAAGAAAGGTGGACTCTGTACATAAACATGGTAAAAAAGCAAGCTCATAGCCAATTACCATATTGAAAATGACCATTTCCGCAGCATTCTTATTTCCATGTCTCTTGATAAATCAAATGCCCAGCACCACTTGCTAGAAACGACTGATCATTCCACATATCCCGAGAATTAAGCATCCAATGTATTGCTTCAAGCCAATTTACACAGCCGAGCTCTTCCCGGATTAAGAAGTGAATCTGACATCACCCACCCCTGCAAGATTGTTATACTTTTAGAATACAAGATCATCGAAATCATTTTACCATGCTCAACATCCAAAAGGTTTCTAGCCAAAAATCTGAGGGGAAAAGCAAAAAGAAGCTCGGATCCTGGACCACATTTATCTGCTAAAGATTATCACCTAGGCATCAGTATCCTACGATATCCCGACCAAATCAATCCACCTCTAAGTACATGATATATCCCAAAACAGTAATAGAAGGGACTAAATTGAAAATTCATCACAAAAAGTTGTCTCTTCTAAAATGCTTTTCTAAAAAATGTAGGGTGTCTGAATCCTGTGTCTAAAGCTGAAGCATCATAAGGAAAATGAGAATGATTTACTCACTTAGCCTGATGACTTAGATAACTGACATTAGTTTACAAGCCCTTCATGTAACTCGAGAAAGTAAGCATTCAACTACTAGTGACCGTAAAAGAAGCAGAACCGACCAACGAAGTAAAAATTCAGCTTTTACAGATTCTCATTGCTTTACTTTTGTCCTTTATCAACTAACTAGTAGAAAAGAAAACAAAGGAAAAAGATAATAACTCAGGATTTCTGGAATTGCTGAAGGAAATTAGTAGCAATTAACTAACTTGTGCAGACACAAATGCACCTGTAGTTTCAAGAATGATGCTCCATCAATAAGATTAAGAAACCAAATCCCCTACCTGTTCCTTAGACTTATTCTTGAAAGGACCATATAGAGCTGACACCATCTTATAAGATTCTGCAACCTGAGATTGAATATCAGCAGTTGAGGGAACAAAGGCTGAAAGGTCGCTTCCCTGGATTCTTTTCAATGAAGATGAACTTTGATTTGATGAACGAACAATGTGCAGAAGTACATGAGCCTGTGATACAAATGTGAATATGGTAAACAGACAGTCACATGTATCTTCAAGATAACAGACAAGAATCCATCAAATGTCTCACATGAAAAGCTGCTTTCAATATATCATCAGATGTTGCTTGATCCTTGAACAATGCATAGACGTTACCCTTGGAAGGATTATAAGTCACCACATAGCGTTCTTTCTACCGTATCCAACACCAAAAGAAACATCATATGGAAAAAGCATTAGTAAAAAAGGGAAAACATCAGATCGTGAAGAAGGAAAGAAGCTGCATTAGTCCGAGAGATCTTGAACAGCATCCCACTATATGTGGGAACGTGGAGGGGACCAATTGGGAAATTAGTGTTAATTGTTTTGCAATCTATCTTTCTCGAGGAGTAGATAGGATACAGATAGTTTAATACATTGTTGTATATGCATAGGAGTAAAGTGATAGAAAAGCTGCAGATGCAGGCGTGGAGGCTGTCAAAATGTTTCTATCTTGAAATAAAATGTTTGTGCCTAGAAAAAGAAAAAGAGAGAGGGGGGGGGGGGGGTCTTTGGTGAAAATTACTAATTTAAATAGTCAAGTGGCTATCTTCTATAGAAACGAAAGGTACCTCAAAGATAGGCTCCATGGAAAGATATGAATCAGGTTCCTGAAATGCATCTTTGAATCTCGGACCTACGGAATCAATGACAAACTTCAAACCCTGTGAACACATGATTACATTGTTATAACAAAATCTCCGAAGGTATCAGAAGACTCACCCAGAACAATAGGCCTATGTTTTGACCACGGAAAACTGAATACACTTTCCATAGCATTACCCTCGTGGAGTGTGGGTACACGACCTGAAAATTGAAACAACTAGCTTCAGCCCGAGCAAACAAAGCCCATTTCCATAAAATTCCAAGACAAGCTATTGGAGCAGATTATGAGTTTTGTGCACCTTGATTTGAAAAAATATAACATTTTCACATTTTGAGAACGAGGGCTGAAACTTGAGCTTACGAAGTCATAAAAGAAAATAAAAAAGATAAGTAACGTTTGGCAACTTAACCAGACTTCAGGAAGGATTCTACTGCCACAGTGAATCTTGCACGGTTAAGTGTATGCAACACAACAGATTTGACCTGCATAATACCATGAAAGCACCAGAAGTCATGAGCTAATGCAGAAGCCTAACACAGATGCTTCATGGGTTCAGTCTAACCTCCTGGTAAGAGCTCAGAATATATCCACATGACAGCAACCCGAATGTCGTAACCAGTGATGGATTCCGCTTGGCAATCATGATACTTAATCCAGTTCCAAGCTTCAAAAGACAAATAACAACACCCATTAATAATTCTTACCCGAAGACACGCTATTGATAGGTATGCCATGAGGAATCATAGAATATAATGTATTTCCATGACATAATATTGAATTCTTTCCTCCTAATGTTCCTTCAAGAAGTGACCAACCACAGGAAATTTAGAGAATGATCCTTTCTTCATTAAGAGACAAAAACCAACAGATTAAAAATGATCATCCATTGCTACAAACATACATGAAAGCCGAGGAGGAGAGACGTTAGTTGTTAACCATAACTAAAAGTAACTTGACAAATCCTTCTTTTTTTCCCATTTAGCCTGTTACCTCTTTGTGACCAGGCACCTCTGCCTCAACTCCACCCACAAACCCACCCCATAAAAAGAGTAAAAGTGATTATAAGCTCCACAATTTAATATCATTCAAGTGATCAAGCCAAGCATAATGGAAGCGAACACTATTTTCGCCCCATCATCGCAAGAAATTGGGAAATACTAGAGAACCGTTAGATGGACTAAATTCTAAAGTTAACCCCAAAATGATTCTTTACCTAATAATTTCACTTCCTTTTTCTTTTGGAAGTTTTAGGAAGCACATCAACCAGCAATATGCTAATTCCAATCGCATGGGTATACCAGCAGAATTGCTTACCAGCCTTCTAAAACCAAGTCAGTCCAGTATCATATATTCCAACTTCCAACTCAATAGCAATACTAAAAGGCAGATGTTTAATAAGAAATAAGGAAAGAAAAAACCAGATGTACTTAATAGGTGATAGGTCATAAAATTTAAAGATGTACTTAATAGGTAATAGGTCATAAAATTTAAATGTCCACGATCACCATGTTCATTGACGAGATAATTTGTCGATTAACATGCTCAAGTCAATAATATCCTTAACAAGCAACACCTAATGCTGAGTCCAGACAAAAATCTGTTATTTGGACCCTACATGACCATTGACTTTATCGAAAGGGAAAAAGAAAAGGAGAGAAAGGGAATGAGAGGTTGGACGATCATACCAGATCAGCTATATTGCCAACACATTCCCCTTTAGCAGTTACATCCCCAATGTTTTCCCCCTTGGCAAAAGCCTTGTAAATGGGAGTACGAGTTGATGTAGATGTAACAGCAGCAACATTCTAAAAGCATATGAAATTCAAAAAAGTAAGTTTGATAAAGAATGACTCATCAGCATGCATATTAAGCATGTACAAAGTTCCTAAATGGACCAACCTTAGCCACATTGGCTACACAAGCCAAAGGAAGAAAAAGTTGCGGCATGGTTGATGTAGCCAATTCTATACCAGCTCCCAGCTCCATTAGAAGATCACCAGCAAATCTAAGCTGCAAATGACGTTCAAATAAATCACTTACAGACCCTGATATTCCATAGAAAATTAAAATAAATATAAACCAGATACCAAGATGATAATAAGTTTTCTACTTCACAAGTTCTGATCACTGTATTAGATTACACATATCCTTTACCCCTAGGGAAAATATGGGATAAGAAAAGAAAAACAAAACGAGAGATGAAACACTATCTAACACCTGTTTTAGGTCATAATCAAATTTCTTCCCCTGCCTAGCAAAAAGCATCTTCCCAACACGACCAGCTCCATCCTACAAATAGCAAGTCACACTTTAGAAACTTCAAAAACGAGACACTAATGTAAGCAGAACCAGAACGCATATTCAAACCCAAAATGTAAAGAAAAGGATGAATCCGAAAGAGCATGACTGTTTAGCAGCTTCATGCTCCTGCACTTCCGCTGCTCACACGTTAGAAGAAATGATAAATCATTTTTATTAGCTACCAACAAGCCTTTTCAGAAGAATTAAACAACTATAACTCCAAAGCATATGATCGCTAGAACTCCAAAATATTTAACTCAAAAACACTCGTAAAAGTAATGAGAAAGACCATTGATTCTCTTACTACCTCTGGTGTCCAAATAGGAGGTTATATTCAATGAGAAACCAGAGCATTACATGAATCCCATAATGCTTTCGGGCAATGAGTATCTCTACCTTATGGTCCTTACCGATGAATAAGTACAACCTTTTTACTAAGAGCACCAGTATACCTTCAGAATCCAGTTGATGGCTACAGCACCATGGGTTGCCTTGTTTCCAGAAACTCCAACTGATCGTAGCAGAGTTTGAGTAGTAAATACTCCCATAGCTCCTCCGAAAAAGTGCTATAATCAAGATACAGGTGCGTCAGCACTCCTTTACCATGATAGTATAGTTGAAATATTGTGAATGCTTAATTACTACCTTCAGTGCTCGCCATGTCATGTATGGTACATAAGAAGGTGTGACACTGTCTGGAAAACCTTCTGGCACTACATAAGATCTTATGAACGACGTCAGCCCCTGCAGTAAGAGTACATGATGAAGCCACAAAGAATAACTTCAATTTACAAAGTGAAAGGTCATATAATAAAGCACTTGAAAGCATTTGACTCCGGTAAGTGAAACTGACACAGAAATATCAGATTCCATGTGACGCAGCTCGCATGCATCTGCATCACTGACTGCTTACAATGTGATCTTCAAAGATAAAATAATCTCATCCAATTTCAATTTTGTAAAAACAAAAAAAAAAAAAAAGATTTACGACATGATTAAAAAGTATAGCTAAGCTAATGTGTTTGCTGATTGCCTAGTCTATCATCAGAAAATGGCGCATGTATTCCATAGTGATTTACCGACCATCCTATAATCAGGAGAATACATTGTTTTTTTGGCAGTAAGGATTTAACTCACTTGTTTTCTGTATATGTAGAAATATAAGCTCAGTCAAGCTCAGCCGAGCTGTGCTGAGCTGAACAGAGTAGCAGCCGCAGTGGTAAAGTACAAAATATAAGCCGTTGAGAAGAAGCTATGCTGAAGGTATAATGCCAAGCTGATCTTGGTAGCAACCCGACACAAAACACTGAAGTAAAGAAGAAAAGGCCCGAGGTGAAGAGTTAAGCTAGAAACAGAACGGAACTATAAGTGGTCGAGGTTAAGAAAGGCCGAAATAAGAGCTAAACTGGAAAGATACAAAGAGCCAAGGTGACGGAGACACGGTAACACCAAAATATTAGGTAGCAAAAGCTGAACATAGCTGCAATATTTAGTCTTATACATGTAATATAGAAATATAATAGCTCTTCTTGTAACGTCTGAGCGGATGAGGTAATTATTGGTTAACAACCTGGTCATTATAGACATTAGATCAAGTGGCCCGTATATATTGAATTTTAACTTATGAATTTTATATGCTTCAATCCGGACATTTTCTTCTAATTTACAAACAGAAAATCGAAATAATCAAAGAATAAGATCACTGCAAATGGAATATTTCTCACATTGCTCGAAACCGCGATAACAGTGATAATTAGAGAACTCACATCAACAGGAGTTTGAGGAGACTGCAAGCTAACAGCGCGAATCGAACTTCTCTTGAACTTCCTGGAATTATTATCCGTGTCAGCAAAATACTCCCACCGACGACCATCGATCTCCTCACGGCAAATCAATCTCAAACTGGAATTCACAAACTGCTCCTCAACAAGTCCGAAGCTAGTAACATCACGCGACAGCCGCTCAATTTCAGCCTCGGTAGCCACAATTGACGGTGGTGGAGGAAGAACAACAGAATGAGGAGGAGCGGAAGCTAAATTAGCGCTAATCCGGAGCGTCTCCCGGACGAGCAGACGAGCGTCTTGCGCCGACGTCGTCGCCGTCAATGTCTGTGAAGTTGAATTGGAATGATGCTTCACCTTCATCTTTTTCCTCTAGATTAGTGAGAAAATAGAGAAGAAAAATGGATGTGAAGTCATGGAAATGGCGTGGGGGAAGAGGAAGGATTTATATAGGGAGGTTGGGGGGCATTGGTATTAACGACGAAGAAGAAAACGGAATATAAATACGTACAGGTGGCAACGG
Source organism: Eustoma russellianum (assembly GCA_036186865.1). Taxonomy (NCBI): domain Eukaryota; kingdom Viridiplantae; phylum Streptophyta; class Magnoliopsida; order Gentianales; family Gentianaceae; genus Eustoma; species Eustoma russellianum. The sequence continues at coordinate 40,334,520 of AP025043.1, forward strand.
TGTACGGAGGTTCAGAGGGAGAGGAGAGCCGAGGTCGGCGTTGGGTCGGACGGGAATCTCTTACTGTTATCATCCATTCTCGTTTCAGTATTTTTTTTCCTTATGTATTTTTACTATTTTTTCTATTATCATAGATGTATCTGAATCTCCCATTGATAGAACTCTATATCTTTTAAGATTTAGGTATTGTTTGTCTCTCTCATCCTCCCTAGACATTACCGATGGCTTTTACTAGAATATGATGGGTATGTGATGTTGTTGTTGTCTATTATCATAGATCGTCGAATTATACTTCTTTGTCTGTCTATCATTCTCTCTACACCTTAGATAGAATGGAGGTATTGTTTGTCTGTCTCCCACCCTCTCCGGTCCTTACCGATAGCTTTTGTTGGGATATGATAGGTGTGTGATGTTATTGTTGTCTATTATCATAGATCGTCGAATTATACTTGTTTGTTGTTGTTGTCTATTATCATAGATCATCGAATTATACTTGTTCGTCTGTCTATCACCCTCTTCAAACTTTAGGATAGCTTTTAATGGGATATGTTGAGTATGTGATATTGTTGTCTATTATCATATATCGTCGAATTATACGTCATAGTGTTTTGCTATTTTTTTAATCTATTTTTACTATTTTTTGCTGTTAAAATCGTGGAATTATATGTTACCGTTTTTTTCTTGCGGTGAAAAATCTAAACCCGAAGTGAGAAAATAAGAACCACAATTTTTAGGTGAACAGTGACTTAAACATCATATACTTCAATTGACGTATGATATCATTAAATTATAGAGAGAAAGTCCGACATTTATGTGTCTGAAATAAAATATTCACCGCATTTTCTTATGTTTATCATCCTTTCCCATGTGTTTTTTTACATTATTTTAGTGTATTACACATAACACACATGTATATATAACGAAGCAAAATTGCTCTCAGCCTAATTGGTTGATCAACGACCATAGACCTGTAGTGTAAAAAAATTCTTTATATAAGAAACAAGCATAGGCATATCTATGTAACTTTATGGGTATGCAAGTGTATACCTTATATTTAAAAAAAATAAAGTTAGCGTAATGAATTTTAATATAATAATAAAATATATATACAGTCAAGATATATATAATGCACGGTACACACCTTAAAAAAAGAGTTGTACATAAAATTCTAAAAATGTGAGTTGTACAAATTTCTTTCATTCTCCTCTGCTTTTATGTTTTCTTTTTAACACAAACAATTATTTCATGATGGTAATTATTTCATGATGGTAGCAAATGCAAGTTCTCAGAACAATTTTTTCCCCTTCCCGACATACCACATAATGTTTTTATTTCATATACGAATTGTACAATGTATGTACGCACTAGTAGGGATACCGAACAGTTCGAGTTCGGTTCGTATTTGTTCGGTAATTGTTTGTAAATGAGCCAAATTCGAATAGCTGTTTGGGTTCGTTTACTAAAACGAGCCGAACTATTTGCTAACTGTTTTACTCGTTTAAACAGTTATAGTGCTATCGAGCCTAACTCAAACCAATTTTAAAATTCGTTTAGCTAAACTAACCAAGCCAAACAGTTCGTTTAGCTAAACAAATCCGAATTCGAAAATCAAATATTCGGTTCGGCTCAGTTCGTTAACACCCTGCGCACTAGCTCTAAATCAACTTATCCATTTTTTTCTTTTGTTAAATTTGGAGCAGTAAATACAAACCTCAAGTACATTTCAATGCTTCCTAATACAAACTTCCTTATTGTCTGATACTTAACTAAAGATTTGATATTTAGAATTATGATGATTTATTCATGTACGGCAATACTTTTATTGTTAGCTATTCGATCGGTTTTCTTTGATGAGGGAGTGGGTTCTCCCTCCACCTGTACCAGAGGCCCCTTAGCCAGGTGGGATGTAAATCGAGGTATGTGCTCCACCGGCAGCCCTGCAAAGGGAGAGGACACACGAGACTCAGCCAGTCCAGAGGCAACCCTTGTAATATTTCAACAAGGATTGTCTCCACACCGACTCGAACTCGGGACGTCGGGGTTCTATTCGATCGGTTTTCTAGCTTATATTTGATTTGCCACCGAAAACTAGACATTATTATAACGACTATCGTAAGTGTAGAAAGAGTATTCTCAATGGCAAACTATGCTAAAAAAAACAAATTGCGGACAAGTATAGGTAACCAATGTTTAAATGATTTTTCAGTTATATATATCGAAAAATATTTTCTTGAAAGAGAGAAATAAAGATATTTAGAATTTATTCCAAAAAATAAATCAAACGAGAATTTTCTAATCTTATTTGTACTTCTAATAGTTTGAATTCGTTTCAATTTTTATGTACACTTTTTATATTATCGATTTTACATTTATGATGGTTTGTTTTTTGATAATAGATTTTACAAAGTCATTTTTTCCCTCTGTTTTAGTGTTGCATATCCTTGCTGACAATCATGGATCTGCTACTAGAAACAAAGGTATAGTATAACCATGATATTGGTTTATAGTTACCGAAATTTTTAACGGAACGGGATCTTTTATTCATAATGAAATCAAGTCTTTTAGTACAAGTTCTAGCATGCAACTACGACACTAAATATTTATATCATCACTATCTATGAAAAGGACATAAAAAGTAGCGGTTAGTAATCTATTTACATGTCGTATAATTTCTTCTCGAAAAAAACCATGAGGGGTAGTCGAGATACGCATCCATGCACCATTTGGTTTCTCCAATACAATATAGTTGCTATAGTCTTTCGGAGCATATAATGTCACTCTATTCCATTTATCTTTGGGAGCCATGAACACTCTAAATTCATCATAACCTACCGTCGAGATTCCATTGAACTATGGAACCATTCCAGATTTTCATGACGAATTAATGAGGACTAAATTTGCTTGACCCATGCACAGTCTTTCAAAACATGTAGGACATCCTCTTTCATACCTCCACACAACTTACACGTTCCAGAGGCATCAATATGATGCGAATGCAAAATCTCCTCAACCGGAAATGCATTGTGGCAGAATTACCATAACATAAAATTCAATCTAGTAAATCTTTTCATTGCCCAAATATTATCACATTGTGATGAGGTTAGAGTAGTAAAAATAGAATTATCAAACCTTTTTTTCTTTTTTTTCTTTTCTTTGGGTTAACAAAGGCAATAATATTTTCAATTCCTTCTAATTCGATAAATGGTAAAAAAAATGAAAATAAAATACGAATATCTAACAGATATAAAGAAACTTGTATCTAACTGACGGTGTGTAAAGTGTAAACATCAACCCTAGAAAAGGAAAACTTGTAAATTCATCATTTCGCAGTGCTAGTGTTTCATACACAAGTTTTGAAATGTAAAAAGAGGGAGGTATTTTGACCTAACATATAAATATATGCACATTTGCATATAAGTTTACTACCATTTGAGTTTATGTTTTCAAACAATATATTGTTTAACGGCATCTTTTTACTATTTCTAAGCATCCCTTTAAACTTCAATCGATTTAATTTGACATTTACAACAAAAGCTCACCATATTTCTATGTCATTTATGCATGTAATATAGACCGGAGGTCTCACTGGAAGCAAGATCTCTATCTCTTGGGATGAAGATATTGTTTGCCTGCTTTACATCCTTTACATACTCTACGGATAGATTTTGTTGTTGTTGAATATATCGGAAAGACCCTATCGATAGCTTTTACTGTGTTGTGATATAGTGAGTATGGTTGTTGTTGTATTTATAACAAAAGCTCAACCCAGTCCCAAACAATGACACTCTTGGATAAATCGTTCAATTGATACAATATGAGTTATTATTCGATTTTTTCTCTTTACTTTTTTCAGGAAAAAAAATCAGCCATTTAAAATCCCAAATTGAATAAGATTATATAATTTAAGCAAAATTATTAGTTTCTAGATGTAAATAAGATTGTAAAATTTGCATGATACCATACAAGCTTTTTTCATTAAAGATGTACGTCTATTTCCCTTAAAAAAAAGGACGGACGTCTATTAATATATTCAATGACATTAATATTTCAAAAAAATAGTGTCATCCGAACGTTAATGGTCGGAAATTTTCTTGCACACGTTCATGGAAATTAGAGTTCATGATTGCATTTCCTATTCAAGTTTATATTTTTCAAAATTCTTCAGCTAACGTCTCGTTCAGATAATAGTAAACAATTAATTCACAGCTGCTCCTTTCTCATCTAACTCATTCTATTTTGATTGAAGTTGGTTCAGTCTTCTTCTCATCTAGCTCATTTGATTGAAGTTGATGAATTTTCTATTTCTTCCTTTCTCATCTAGCTCACTCTATTTTGATTGAAGTGAATGAAGTCTCCACTTGCTCCCTTCTATATATTTTTCTCTATATATTTTTCTCGGGCATGTAAGTGCTTTTCTCTTGTATTATAATAAGGATTAGGGATAACTATAATGTTCGATTGTAAAACCTCTACTTATAGATTTGGTAACGTTACTATGAACGTTGTTATAATTAATGTCGGCTTTTTAGGTTTTTGTTATCACATGATCAAAAATGGTTGACCTAAGTTAACATTAGTGTTATATATTCATATTCATATCACATGTCTTATTTCTCTATTTATTTGATGTGAGATATTATACTCTGCCTTCTTAAATAGGTCAGCATATCCGTTGAGTCTACCTATGATCTTGCTAGACGAACCCATAAGCAGACCAATCTGATAACATATTTGTAATGCCTCCAGTTTGCTCGTCCAAGATCTAGCAGGCCGCTCTGATATCATAATAGGTCAGTTATGGGTATGGTGGCACTGTTGTACGTCTGTTAGACCTAATGTCAATTTTTCGGACTTTTGTTCTTATATGTTTAGAAATGATTAACCTAAGTCGACATTAGTGTGATTGGTCAATATCTATATGCTATATATTATTTTTATATTTTCGGTGAAATACATTCATTTTTAATACTTTCCGCTCATAGTATATATCATTTTTTTATGTATACACGTTAGATGTTAGATATAATGCATAAATATATAGAACACGTGGGGTGTGCTGACCCCTGACCTTGTGTCTTTGAATCTAATACTAATATTCTAGGCCGTCGCTTAGTCGTATGGAGTACGGAGTTTTGATTGGTTGGTGGGAGTTTGGACGAAAATTTATCACTATAAATCAAAGTTATCACGCCACTAGCGTCATCTTTGGTCCAATAACTTAAAATTTTCTTACAAAATAATGAAACGTGTTTCAGAATGTGATGATCCCAAGAAATTCACTTGTTAGTCAATAACGGTCAACATCCAGCAAAGATATAAAAATGGCTAAGTACTGCAGCTCGGTCCAGTAACAGGACAAGTCAGAGACGAACAGATAATCCATCTCAGCCACATGGTCAGCACCTTCTGGGGTTTATGAGTTTCTCAGCCTGACAGCTTTATCTCGGCCTAGAGGACTCACCTCGGCCTAAGCTTCTTCATCTCGGCGCGACGACTATCTTGACCAAGGAATTTCACCTCGGTCAAAGGCCTATCTCGGCCAAAGGAATCCAGATCAGGCTTCTCAGCTGTCAATGGTCCACCCGGGCCATAGGTACACAATTACTGACCTCGGCCAAAGTACAACAGTCACAGAGCTGTTTGCTACGTGGCAACCATGCAATTTCTGTTCTCCAGCTGTCGATCATGCAGAGGCAAGTAGCTAGCATAACCATCCTAAACAGCTGCACGACCATCATGCAGGCTAGCCAGACGTCCTCATTTCATCCATCTGGGACACGCAGCTACCAGCTTCGTCCCCTATAAAAGAGCTTCTGTAACAGAAAGAAGCCAAGCTCTTCCCGACCTAGAGGAAAAGACACCCCAGCTCGGCCCACATTTTGGCCGACCTCAAACAGGTTCCTTCAAACCTATATTTCAGTAAAAGCCATACACATAAAATGCCCACAACTGACTTGAGCGTCGGAGGGTTTTCCCGGGGCAGCGCCCTGGGACCCTAACGTGCTCTTTCTTTTCTCAGGTTTCCCTGGAGGACAGCTGACGGAAAGCTAACGGCCATCAACGGCCTAGCTCCGGATATTTCTACTTTTACCTTGGCGAGACAATCCGACCTCGTCAGAATGACTATAATTTACCCAAATCCAATTTGTATTTATGGCCTGTCACACTATCCGCTCACCCTACACGAAACTAAGTTTTTTATATGCCTAAGTTTGATTTTTACGGGTTCGAATCATCATCGGATCAAATTCAAAAATGACATGCAAAGTTGCATATCAGATTAAGTTCAACCTACGGATCTACACGAAAACCTATCAATCCGTGAAAAAAAAAATCATAAATCGTGTTATGTCTATTATCACAAAAAAAAAAAAAAAAATCTCAAACATGAAAGTTTTTCTTTTAATAACTCTATTATTGTCAACCTTATAGAACGTTTCTAGCACACAACTATTCTTTGGTTGGTCAGGTGACAAGTTGGTAAGAAAAAAGGTTTATATGATTGGCGTGTATGGTTTTTTTTTTTTTTTATTTTCATGTGAAATTTTTATTATGATAACTTTTGCAACATTTGATGTTAAGTTTTATACTAGTTTATTAGCTGAATACAATTGCTTCAATTATCCATCGAGAATATTATGTATGAATGATAATTTTGATTCGGGATATTCAGTGGCGGACGCAGCGGCTACTTTCTGGGGGGCAAAATTCACACTATGGGATCACCGTCCATCTTTTCGGACTCAATAGACATTCCATCGAAAATCCGGCAAAAACTCCCTTACAATATAGATATATGCAAATATTATAACATAAAATCTAAACCAACACATCCACTAATCAAAATGCAACAATAATAAGCAACCATCAACAATATTCAACAAAATTTATTCATAAGCAACATTAACAAGCAGCAATATCCAACAAAAGTTATTAATTTGACGCTCGACATACCTTTTATTTACGAAATGAAGGACGAGCAGCAGGAGGGATTATCGGTGGCCGCAACAAATTTCTTCGAGTTCCCAAATTCTGAAATTGTTGCATAATGTTTTCATTTGAAATGGTTCCAAAAACTTCCTTCTCGAAGTAACACAGTAAACAGTCCGATAGTAAGTCGTCTCCCAATCGGTTACGCAGATCAGTCTTGATTTACTACACATGGATATCAATGTGTATGCATTGTGGTCACGGTATAGCATATAGTATGATCATGGTGTGTAAATAAATTTAAAACTTTTGACATTTGGCCAATTAAGGTACTTTTGAAAAAAAAAAATGCTAAAACTTAAGATGTGGGACGAAAGCAAAGCCGGCTCAACAACAACAACATTATGTCTTAGAGCATTCCGCTTGTGGCAGAGTATGAAGGGTTGGATGTAGGTAACTATACATGTATTTTATAAAACACAAAAGTTGTTTCTCGATGACCCATAATGAAAATTGCGTCAAACTGTGTCGATCAACTGCTACTTCACAATACAAAAAAAGCAGCTATCGCAACCAATTTAGTGAGTTATTTTGCTTTAGCCCATTATATTCCAAAATCAAGAAAGAGTATGTCTTTGATTCCATTAGAAATGAAAACAAATCCGGCTCAACAAAATCAAGAAAGAGTATGTCTTTGATTCCATTAGAAATGAAAACAAATCCGGCTCAACAAAATGTAGTTAAACGCAAATTAGTCTCAAAAGCTTAATTGAGATCTGTAGTTGGCATGGGGTAGATCTCGTTCGGCCATCAGGCCCAATACAAGGGAGATGGAGAATCTGGGCTCGATTCGGGTCCTAAAATAGCAGCTTCAGACTTTGTTAAAAGGGGGCTAATTAGGTGAAAGAAAATTATATAATGTCTTCATGTTGTAGTTTGACATTAATTACATCATTTAAATAGTATATAAAATTTCCTAGTTTGACATGGTTTAATATATCCAAAACTGATAACATGGTGTATGAACGTCACTGTAACACTCCTCTTCACCTGTACAGTCTTTTATTTGAATTTAGAAGGGCAGCGGTAGTTTTTGTTGTCGTGCTCGCGGTGTTTGTGTTGCTAACAGTTTCGAGATCTCCATTTGATATTCGAGCAGCGCTTTAAAATCAACGCATTGCTCCTATGTGAACGTGGACCGAGCAACCCTTCCTGGTGTACGCGCAACCCCCGAAGGCATTTTTTAGATATAGTGGGTATGGTTGGTTGTTAATTTCCTGGTCCAGCTAATGATAAAGGCCGAATAGCCTTTAATCTTATGGTGATATTAGTTTTTATTCTTATAGAGCCGTCACGTATATAGCCGGGAGTCTCACTGGAAACAAACTTTCTATCACTTAAGATTGGTGGTATTGTTTGCTTGTCTCCCACTCTCCACAGATCTTAGGGATAGATTTTGTTGTCGATAAAATATACTGTGTATGATTGTTATAGTTGTTAAAGTGGTATTAGTTTTATTCACCTTTTGTTGTGATTTTTATTCTAAGAAATGACATACCTCTCTATGGTTTGTTTTAATTCATTGATAACTGGAAAGGCCGAGCTTTCGTCATCGTGGGACGAAAGGATGGTATGTTTTGTTTCATTTTAAGAGGTATTGTCGGCCTACCACTTACTCTCCCCAGACTCTAACAATAGCTTTTGCTGTCGTTGGGATATACTGGGTCCGGATGATGATGATGATATTTTTAGATGTTAATTTAACTAAAAAGGGACCAAAAATCAATTAAAATGAGGATTTAAAAACTGACAGCCTATATTTTTCCTTACCATTTCTTATTTGTTTTCAAAAAATATTATAAGTTTAATTTTTTTTGGGAACAATAATGAGTTTGTCCTAATTATACCAAGTTGAACAAATTTTATGTCAGTTAAATAGTAACTGATCACCTTTTTAATTGTCAATCATTGACAAAAACTTTAGATTCTATGGGAGCAAAATGTCATTTCCTCAGGTGTCCTCAGGGTTTCCACCGCCTGAGTCTCAAGAAGCATTGTAGAAGAAGTGAGCACTTACGCAGTGACTCACACAAGGTATCCCTCGCAAACCAGGCCGAACGCCCCACCCCCAAGAAGCATTGTGGAGGAGGTGAGGACTTACGCAGTGGCCCACATAAGGTATCCTTTGCAAACCAGGCCTTCGGCCTAGCATCAGTGAAACACCCACACTGTGCGTGTCATTGGATTCGAACCCTTGACCTCTTGGAACAAATCTTAACCCGAATACCAACTGAGCTATGTCTGGAGCAACATTTTAGATTCTCATTGAACTTGTGTGTCGTTCTCAGTTTCATATTTTTGTCTTATAGAAAAAAAGACCAAATATATCTGTACGTCTCTATTAATATGTGCTAAGTTCTTGCATACGAAAATTTTATTTTTATCCGTTCCTTATGTATAGATTATATAACATCCAAGGTTCAAAAGATATAACCCAAAGTTTAAAATGTCAGCTACTAAATGTAAAATAAAGCTGTGTACATCAGATCGCGAAACGATCCAATCCCTTCTCAGACTCTGTGCAAACGCGGGAGCTTAATACACCGGAAATATTTTTTTATACAGGAAAAATACCGAGCAATTAGAATGTCGAATGTTTACTTTTTATGTCAACCAATTAAAATTTGATATATAACTACTTGATGAACATAATACGTCAATCACTAACTTAATGTTTGATATAAGCTAACTCATCAATGTTACATGCTAAGTGCATTCACAATTTAATCAGGTGTATATGATTTTTCTATTTTTGTTCTTTTTTTATAAAAAATATCTATCGTTGACAACAATAACTAATCTTTTTTGGTACGCAAAATCTTTTATGTGAAGGTTTTTCACTTGAAGATGAAACATTCTTTTATTTTGACGATAAACAAAATCGAATTTCTGATCTAATAGTTGAAGAATAAAATAAATTAACAACCAACCCTCTTGGTAATATAAATTTCTTCTATTAAGTGGGAGTTTCATTCATTTGTCAGTCCATTTCTTCACATAGCTAACGTTTTCATGATTTTAGTTGTATGTTCCTTTAGGTTTTTTTATTGTATTTTTGGAGAATAAGTATTATCTTTTGCTCTATTTTATACTATTGGCTTTTTACTGTATGTAATGTTGCTTTGTTGTATGACTACGAAAAAAAAAATACAACAAAATAATAATCACTTACAACTTTAATATTTGAAGTAGAATACAACAAAATTATATTAGCATACAACAAAATAGCGAAAACATTAGGCTAAACGATAAATAGTGTTTCAATGGTCAACGAATAACTATTAGACACAGTTACTCATTAAACCAATAACATATATATACAAATAAAAAGACATTGACCTTTTGACGGTGATGACCGTATCAAAGCATGAGTCCCCTTTATTATGTCTGCCAATACACGTTTTTCTTCAAAACATGCAACAAAATCTAAAATTTTTGTAGAAGATGTAAAGAATAGTGCATGATACTCAAAGGAGCCATCCTTAAAGAGGATTTTCACACTTTGATATCCTCAATGAGGATTTTCACACTTTGATAGAAAGAACAGTGCACGACTCTCTATCCCTTGAAATAGAGGTATTGTCTGCTTATCACTTACCTTCCGCAGGCCTTAACGATAGCTTTTGCTGTCGTTGGGATATACTGGGTTCGGATGATGATGATGAAGATGTACTATACTACAAAATACCTACTGAGGTACATTGCTAAAACTCAAATATACATTACTCGATGTAATATACTATCAAATATCTGATGAGCTACGCCTTGCCACATTAACCAAATATTTGACAATGCCACACAGAGGTAACGGATGGACAAGACGCAGACAGGTAAAGCCTTATGTTACCAAAATTGTCCCATTCCCTCCCTTATGTGTGTGATTGATTTATCTTCGCCTTTTTCTGGCCAAAGATTCAAACGTCACTACTCAATCTTTGGAATAAATGGCGAAATCCTTCACCCCGTCCCAGTCATAAGAAGCATCATGGAGGATGTAAATCAGGAGTCCAGCGGCTTCATGAAGACTTACACATTGACCCACACAAGGTGACCCACGCAAACTAGCCATTCGGTCTAGCATCAGTGGAGCACCAACACTGTACGTGTCTTTAGAATCGAACTCTTGACCTCTTGAGCAAATTCCAACTCGAGTACCAATTGAACTATGGTCTGGAGCCCACCACTACTCAATCCTATGTTGCTGAGGTCTTAGTGCAAGTTATAGTCAAACTTAAAAAAGCAAAGAATAAACAACACCAACCCCCCCCCCCCCCAAAAAAAAAAAAGTATAATGACAAACTTCACATACACAAATTATGTTGCAAGAGGAAGGAAATAGAGGTAAGAAGCTGCATGAAAAAGGTAAAGCAAAATTCGTATGGAGGGAGTCGAGGGACCATGGAAGTCTTTTTGCCAGCACACATCTTGATGACCATTAAGCCAATAGTGTTTGAAGGATTGAATTCTTGAAAGGACTCCAAAGGCCAAAACTCCACCTATGTACATTGTAGGGGCCTGGTTCCAGACTTCACCAACATGTTTGAGACATGTCTCTTGAAGCAATTGCAATAAACCACCCCCTCCCCCCTTCCCTCCCCCCCACCTTTATGTTTTCCCCCTTTTTGACTTTATGAATAGAGGGTTGTTCTTAATTATGCATCATGATGAATATGAGCATTAGTGTTTTAGATTTGCTTTGGGTCAAGGGAGGGGTCCCCATCTTTCTCCTCCAAGTAACCTAAAGCAACATCACTGGGCTACCACTAAGGTTACTTCATGGTCTCCCATTTCTCCTCTCATGAGATAAATTCTCATCATATCATCTATCTTTTATGATTTATCTACTAGACTATTATGCTTTGATCCTTGAAATTTCCAAGTCCTTCTAGTCCAATGTCAGTAACTTTGGAAAAGCATAATGCTATTTACTGAAAATAGAGAACTTCTGTTACATAGCAACATGACTCACTAAATTGGTTGCGCTTCTTATATTGTGAAGTAGCAGTTGATCGATACAGCTTGACACACAAATATGAGTCATCGGAAAACAATCTCTGTGTGTTTCTAACACATGGGTATGGTTGCATACATCCGACCTCCCAATAGACAGGAGCCTCTAAGGCAATAAGGTAATGTTGTTGTTGTAGAGAACTTCTGTTGCAAAATGACTAACTGAATTGGTTGCACTTCTTATATTGCGAAATATCAGTTGATCGACACAACTTAATGCAATTTTCATTATGGGTCATCGGAAATCAATCTCTGTGTGTTTACTCCGCCATAGACAGAAGCCTCTAAAGCAATTCGATAATGTTGTTGTTGTAGAGAACTTATGTTGCACGGTTATAGTACCTTGTTCTGTAACACATTGTAACATGTGATATGATGTGACTGCAAGCCCACAACATGGTAAAGTAAGGGTATATGTGCAGCAAATGTACAAAATTATTAATGTTATTGCCATTTACATTATATTTTTACATAAGCATTATAGTAAAAGTTAATTAAGCCTCTGGGAACATGAATTCCCTCTATTACAACTTTCAAATACTCGACATGTAAGAAAATGATCTCTTTAGGACAACAACCTGATCATGTCAAGGAACACTATCATCTCCAGCAACCTTTCTTGAGCTGAAACTAGAAAGATGTAAGCCATGACTTCCAGAATCATATTGTGATCCTGATCTGGAATTGCACGAACTCCATCTAGCCCAGAAGATATAATTGAAGAAATTAACAAAACTCAAACATGCCAAAAGCCAATAGAAAAGATCCAATCTGTCCTTGTTGAGATCAATGTCACTTAACCAACCGCCGTGCGAGGAACTCGAGGTGATCTTGTTCACCAGAGAAACAAGAACAGAGCTAAAGTAGAATCCAAATGAGTAGGAGCAATAAGTTATGGCTGTCAAAAATGATTGCATCCCTTTCATTGATTGTTTATAAAAGAACTCGATTAGTCCAACAGCAGTGAACATTTCGGACAATCCAAAGATCAAGAATTGTGGGGTGATCCAAAATATTGATATAATGTTGTCTGAATTCAGGGCAGCATTTCTCCTCTTGTTTTCCATCAGGGCTGCAGCTACCATGGAAAATGTAGACAGAAAAAGGCCGAAACCGATACGAATTAAGGGAGAGATCCCAGAGTCATGGCCAGTGATTCTTCTTGCAAAAGGGACAAAGAAAGAATCATAGAGAGGGACAATGAAGATTAGCATTATGTAAGGGATGGCTTGAAGAGAAGCAGGGGGGATCTTGAATGATTTGGTTAGCTGAGTGTTCATTGAACTTCCTTGTTGGACTGAAAATGTTTGGAGTTGTGCAAGGATTGTGTTGAAAATAATGGTGCATGCAAAAACAGGGAGCACTGATATTAGTGTCTTCACTTGCTCAACTTGTTCAATAGTGCATAGCCTCCATGGACTTTCCATGTCTTGAGTTTTGATGCATGCCTTATCCAAGAACCTGTGAATACAGTCCAAGTATGCCAAAGACACCTTAATTAGCATCTAAGTTTTGATTCCCATTTTCCTATAATTTTCTAAAAGGTGTTCCTGCTGCACTAGGCTCCTGTGTTTACGCAGGATCCGGAGAGAGGTCGAATCGCTTCACGATCTGATGCACGCGGCCTTACCCTACACTTTGTGCAACAGACTGTTTCTGCAGCTCGAACCTGTGACCTCAAGGTCATAAAACAACAACCTTACCAGTTGCTCTAAGCATATATACACACACACATATATGTGTGTGTATATATATGTATGTATGTATGTATGTATATATGTATATATGTATGTGTGTATATGCATATATATACATATATATACATGTATATACATATACACTTTTTTTTTTTACTTTTTATAAATGTATAGTTATTCTTATTTATTATTATTGGTGGTAAGATCTGTAAGAGGAGAAAGTAAAAAAGGAGATGTGATTACCTGAATCTGTCTGTGTGATCAAGATTGTCCATAGTTTCAGAGATGGCGACTGATGTGTATTTCTTCACCTACTAGCAAGTATACTAGGTCCGAATGTAGAAACGGTAGGTGAGAAGGTTGTCGATCCCTCGAGGACTAGTTTTTAAGTATCAAAATTATATTTTTGCCTTAATTTAAACCTTTCAAAAATTGGGATTAAATAAAAACGAAAATAAAAATAAAAATAATAAATAACAATTGTACCGCGCACGACACAAATAACCCGAGACTTACTTTTCCTTAAAGAATTCCTGACTAATTATGCTTTGGTTGAATTTTCTTTTCTAAAGGTTTAACATTTTTTTTTACCTGTCTAATCAACATGCACATTAAATTTGTTTCCAATTGCTAAGGATGAAATTCTCAATTTTAGCTGCTACCCAATCCCTTGGCGTAGAAACCTAACTCGGTATGACAAACTCCATATTCCTACGCAAGTTTTAGTCCATCGAGTCGCATTCAATTTCCTTAGAATTCTCTAATCATCCACCCGTAGAAACCGAATCTATCCCTAGTCAGTTTTACTACAGGTTCGTTGTCGACACGGTCCTAATTAAAATCTTCACCTCCCGGTCCTTCAAATTTAATTATATGTTCTATCAATAGGTAGCTAATCTATTGACGCAATAAACACACCAACAACAATTAACGATTGGAATAAGTAATGAACAATAAAAATGCAAATGTTGTAGCGCAGAAAACTCAACCATCGCGATAACCAGTCAAGAAAATAGAAGATCTAGCCACTCATTTCAATTACAGTGTCTGTCAACATGATATAGAAATGCATTCAAAGACAGGAGAAAAAGAAACTGCGTACAAAAATTAGACTGTTGGTTCAAAAATCTTCCGCACGAGTTGACTGATGGCTGTTGAAATGACGCAAATCTGAGAAACTGCTGCCTCGAGTCGCGTGCACAGCAAATCCTCTGCTTTTCCTTCCTGCTCCACGTGAACCACTATTTCTTATAATGCTCTCTTTCTTCACTGGAATGTGAAGATAGAGACTTTTCCTTTTTGAAAGTAAAATCAGAGAGGAAAAGCTTGCCCTTCAGGAACCGTATGTCATCCCTTTTTATTGACCTTTTCAGAGTGAATTTATGATAGAGTGAGACTCTTCATTTTTTTGAAAATTCTTTATCTCTTCCATTTGATTTTTGAAATGCTGTTGTACTTTGATAGAGATTATCCGGATACTCCTTATCCAGCTGAGTAGATAAAATCATATCCCAATTTTTTTTGTTTTTATCCTTTGTTTCCTGCATAACAAATAATCATGTAGTCTTCATCTAACAAAATAGATAACATCTTTAGCTAAATAAAACACCAATAAATCTTATTTGACTAACAACTAATTTAATCATCCAAATAATGGGTTATTGCAGCTAGAAACAAACAATTTTCAATTCTTTAAACGAATACTAAAAATAGTCGTATTACTCACAATTTTTATGTTTATTAAGCTGGAATACTACTCGAATTAAGTAGTAGAAGGTATAAAAATATATATTAAATTTGATTATATCAACTACCCTCCACTTAGCCTTTGATCGTCCTCGAGCAAATAAAGTGACTTTAAAGAAAATATGCTTAATCTTTCTCCTAAGAATATGCATCAGCGATGATTTCACATAAATAGTCACAAAGTACAATCGAAATAACCAATGGAATAACTTTATAATTCAAATATCAACTATACTTATTCCACGTAATCGAGGTGTGTGTGTAAATAGCCAATCTCGAGCTTTTCGTAGACAATCAGTTGAAATTATGCAAATTATGACTCATGAACATCCCATAGGCTTACTTTTCTTACTCGCTCTCCACTAATGTAGATGATTCAAGTCAACGAAGATCAAGTAGGACTTTTAAGCTTGTAATGTTAGGCCAGGGATTTGGTTTCACGAAGGATAAAGGATTCAAAGAAAAATAATTTAAGAGAGCTTGCAACAAAATGGCATGCACATGAAACAAACTCTTTTTACAATTCAAAAATCCTCTCCATCTTTTGAGAACAAATTACCAAAATCAATTTCAAGCTTTTTATATCATCGGCCATATAATTTTTTTTTTTTGGCCCTTTTTTTTTTCTTTTTTTTTTCTTTCCCCTTTTTTCGTCTTTTTTTTCATCCTTTGAACTTTTTCTTTTTCTTCTTCTTTTTTTTAACATTATTGCGCCATTTTGAAGACATACTTGTATCCCCCTACAACCCCATCTCATCATCGTAACCCACTATCTTCATCTCAGAAGTAATGATAATGACATGTAAGCTCTCTTAAATAGGGACATATAAGGATATACATTTTTTATCAAGTAGGCTAAAATGGGAAGTTAATGAGGTTTATCAACAAAGAAAATCGAATGGGGTCTCACCATTCTTAATAATCAGGCTCAGAAAGGGTACTAGGGAAAAAATGATCATAGGGATGGCTAGAAAGGCTCAAACGATCCAAAGAACGCCTAAGACTGTCATCTCTAAGTCAACTTGAAATCATCTATTAATTTCGCCTCGAGAAGTAATGAAGTAAGTTCTAGAATGACACAAGATGCATGATAAGCATAATTCTTCACTACCATCCACAAATAACAAGATTATGGCTATACGTGCTCAAAATGTCTCAAATTAAATGGAATAAAATATATTCAACATTGAATCAATCCATCATTCCAAAGGTATTCTCATGTATTATGTAATTACGTATGCAAAATAATTCTCATCCACATATTCATAGAAGATCAAAAATTTTGAAAATAACGTACATTTAAGCATTTCTCTTTTCAAACACATCAAAAATCAGCTTTAAAAAAACAAACATCCATAAGTCTACGCCCCCTACCCTCCACTTAGACATTAACATTGTCCTAAATGTTAAGAAAATGAAAGAATAAAAAGCATGGGGGCAAGAAACTTAGCTG
>AP025043.1:40351515-40396015 GCA_036186865.1 Eustoma russellianum
TTTATTGTGTGCTTTTGCCTCGTAGAGTCCGGATCTCCTCACCCCCCTCTTGAGGGGGTAACAAATGACTCCCTGCCACGTGGCAGGGGAAGGGGTGGTGAGGCTGGGTGCAGGTGACCCTCACCTAGCCTCACCACCCCCTCTCTTGCCACGTGGCGGGTGGTCACATGGAGGGTGAGGTACAGGCGGTGAGAGTATCCCACTCCGTTTTGAGGGTTCAAATCTCCTCACCCCCACTCCCTCACCGCACGCGTCACCGCGTGACACGTGGCAACAGGGGAGGGTGGTGAGGCTAGATGAGGGTTACCCTCATCCAGCCTCACCGCCCCTACCTGGTGCCACGTGTCGCGCTGTGGGACCGCGCGGTGACTCACCGCGCGGTGAGGGGATCCCAACCCCCGTTTTGAACACTTCTATTCTGTGAGTGCTTGCATTGCATATAAAAGCCTAAAGTGTCCTTGGAAAAGAACCACCTACCATTAAAGTAGCTTAATGAATAGATGCGAGTGTATAACTTAGTTGGTATTCGGGGTGGTAACATTACTTCAGAAAGTCGCAGATTCGAACCAGTATACGTGTAGCGCATGTGCAATATCGCTGTCTGATCCAGTAATGACGAAGCTATTGTATCCGATCCAATTAGTTTAGAGGGTTGGTGACCCGGTTTGCAGTAGACAGTTTTGCATTGGGTCTCTAGCAAAGACTTACCAATCTAAGAGGCTGGAGAGCTCTTGATTTACATCCTCCACAAAACACCTTGGTACTGAGGCGGTGGGGCCAGGCCAGGAATATTAGCCTTTTGCTCGAGCTTAACAATAGTTATAGAGTTTGAATTGGTCTGGTGGGTAAATTCTATTTCAAGTACCAGTAAAAAACTGGGTTTAAATCATATTTTCCTTTCTCGTGTGTGTGAGTAAAAGAAAAATAAATAAATAAATAAATAGCTGGTTTATTGAAAACACAACGTAAGAAGTGATTGGTCAGGTTTTGAATAACAATACATAATGTATAAGCTTAAAAGATAAAAAAAATACAAAAAAAAAGACTAATATTTGGATAAGTTGTAATGTCCCCTATGCTAGACGCCCTTGGTCAGTAGAGCTCAAATGCGAGGTACAATTTTGGCATATTTTGAAAAAGGTTCCACACAAGATTGAATGCTTTCATGACTTTTTACTATCAACCTTTTCAAAATCAAACAATTCCTATTATTAATACCTCGGGAGCCTCTAAGGTAATGTGTGTGGTTGCGTACATCCGACCCCCATATCTCGTTATAGACGGGAGTCTCTAAGATGATGGGGTAATGCTGTGTTGTTGTTAGATATATACTTTTATTAATTAACTTCAATTCTGATGTGAATTATGGTTGCAGTGTAACATTAGAACAAGGAAACAGTCACCTCCTTGATTGAAGAAAATGGAATAGTAAAGGGAGCACAATACAAGACTAAGAATGGCCAAGAGTTGGTAGCTCGTGCCCCTTTAACCATTGTCTGCGATGGTTGCTTTTCAACTTGCGACGATCTCTCTGTGATCCTCAGGTAAATTTTAAGAGAGAGATGTTGTAATAATCAACACAATCATTATTCCGTTTGGTTTTAGTTCCTAATAGGTGATTTACATATGACGTGATATAGGTGGAAGTGCCTTCTTGTTTTGTTGGTCTGGTCCTAGAAAACTGTCAACTTCCATATGATCATCATGGTCATGTGTTCTTGCCAACCCTGCACCTGTCTTGTTCTATCCAATTAGCAGTACTGAGGTTCGCTGTCTGGTTGATGTACCTGGGCAGAAAGTGCCATCCATTTCCAATGGCGAATTGGCCAAATATTTGAAGACAGTGGTTGATCCTCAGGTACATTATTGTATTCTAGCCCGCAGAAGCTGCATGTTATAACATATGTTCGTAATGTCTTAGGGCCATGCCTGAATAGAGTATCAGTTGAAATGCATGTGAATGACCCCTTCTCATACTGAGATCATATCAAACCCTATTATGCTCTGGCTTGTTTGTTCTAGTTTGATGATCGGTTCTTTATGATTATAACTTAATGCGCTTACATGAGGTGAGGCTTATATACATTCAAAACCTTAAGACAATGTGTGATGTTATTTCATCCTCATATAACTCATGCATTTTATTTCAAAATTCCCGATGTGGGACAATATTCTCAACACCCGCCCTCACGTGGCAACTGTTAGGTCCCTTAGAACACACTAGAAGGGGGGTTGAATAGTGTGATCACCAAGTATGGATATTTTATGGCTATTTTTCGTTTTGAAGTGCAACCAATACTTGGGTGTGTTCTTTAGAAGGAATAAAGACTTGCAAGAAAATAAAGAACACAAGTATGTATAGAGGTTCAAGTCAAATGACTCTACTCCTCTACCTTCTTGATGTTTCACAAGAAGGATTTTGAAATGGGATTGTTATTTCTTTGGGGAAACAACAATCAAGAACAAAATCCAGAAAATAGAAAAACTAGGCACCTTGTCTAGACCACAACAAGAAGTCTAACCCTTTAAAGTTTAGCCTCCAAAGATCTTCTTTGCCCTCAAAGAAATCTTGTAGGGAGAATAGTGCCACCACACACTATCAACTAACCCTTCAAAGTCTAAAAATCTCAACAAGAAGCACCCTTGCTCCTTGACCAACAATCTACCCAATCTCTCACAATATGATCTCACCAAGAAGAAGACTCTTCTTCTCCTTACAATAAACACTCTCAACAATAAAGTAAATGTACAAATATTACAAGTATTTTGAGAGCTTGAGTTTGAGAGAATTTGAGAGCTTGCAATTAGAAAGTTAGAGAAGAAATGGAAGAAACCCCTTCTTTTATCAACTTCAAAGTTTCTTCCCGTTTGAAAGCCTCTGCACAGCCAATAATGGGCTTTGGCAGCTTGTGATGGTACCTTATCATTCTTGGAGATCTTCTCTTGGCATGTAGCAAAACTTTTAGGAGAAGATCCAGAACCATGGCCAAGAATAGAAAACTGACAACTCTGGGATGTGAGAGAAAACCTGTGAAAATAACACTAAAAGAATAGGGTACAAAGAGTCAACTGGTTTAGAAAATGAAGCACCAAGACTTTTGAACCGTTGGTCACATGAAGCGCCTAATTGTGTCTAGTGAACAGGCGTTCGATGTAACATTGAGCGCTTAATGTGAAAATGAACTGGCGTTCGAAGTCACATTAAGCGCCTTATGTTGGCAACTGAAGGCGTTCGAAGTCACATGAAGCGCCTAAAGTAGCACTTCATGCTTGTTCGAACTGAAACTCTGACCATTTTTCTCAGAAAAGGACTTTGGGAGAAACGTTGTCCATTCAGAGAAAAGTACTTTTGACTTGGTGAAACACTTGAAGCGCCTAATGGAGCGCTCGAAGTGTTCGCACTTTTCATCAGAACACATGAAGCGCCTAATGTAGGCGTTCGAAGTGTCCTGACTTTCATACACTTCACATGAAGCGCCTAATCTAGGCGTTCGGAAGTGTACGCACATCAAGACACTTCACATAAAGCGCCTAATGCAGGCGTTCGAAGTGTACTGGACTCCACCAAGGTACATTAAGCGCCTGAAGTGAGTGTTCGAAGTATACAGACTTCAACACACCAACATGAAGCGCCTAATCTGATTTTCCAAGTGTCAACCTTGTGCAAATCATCAAAACCAAACCATATCTAACAGCAACGTGGCTTGACATACACACACGCGCCTTAGAACCCTTCTTCAATCACAAACCCACAAGACATGCATGAACATCTGAACTTGGGTGAGGGGAGACAATAAATGGCCAACCATGGGTCGGACAAGGTGTGAGTCCACATTTAAACTGGCTTTGATACCATAAAGAATTAGAAACAATGTAGTATTCCTTCACACTTTCACTACCACCAGTTATGTGGTTAATATATAAGTTTGTAACAATAAATAAGGAATATCTTGAACTAACTTATCTTAACAAATACAATCCCAACAGATACAATCTCAACAACTTATCGTAACAAATACAAACAACATCTTAACAACAAATCCAATAATAACTAGTTCCCATTTTGAAAAGACATGCCTAACAATGATTCTATTTAGTAAGAGGGACTTGAACTATCAGCTAGATCCTCGAAGTTAAATGAATCCGAACAATTGTATTATGAGTACTGGCTATAAACAGATTAATTGATTCGATGAAATTAGTGTTTTATCATAAATGAGATCTTCTATGATTTTGCACATGAGGGGTGATTTCTTATGTGGGAATAGAAAGTCTTCTCCTTTGACAGTGATACAAAATAAAAACAGTTAGTTTGGAACATGAAAATGTGACTGAATTGGTCTTAGTTACTTTATGAACAGACAAAACAAGGGAGGGAGAATTCTCCAAAGCTCTGTCCATTGTTTGATCAATATATGGTGGCATGACAGCCTCTTTTCTTGTCAAATATTATATTCCATTCATAAGAGTCCTAAGGGAATTATTTGGAATCTAAGGATTACCTAGAAACAACAACAACAACATTACCACATTACCTTAGAGGCTCCCGCCTATCGTGGATTATGAGAGGTCGGATGTATGCAACCACACCCATGTGTTAAAACACGCAGAGGTTGTTTCCCGATAATCTATAATGAAACCTCATGGCTTATTTTTGTCACCTTTATAAGAAAATAAATTATTGCATATTCTAACTGATAGACATGATGTTTCATTTATTCATTCAGATACCTGCACAATTGTATGATAATTTCATATCAGCAATAGACAAGGGCAATACGAAGACAATGCCAAATAGAAGCATGCCCTGCCAAACCTCATCCAACTCAGGAGCTTTGCTGTTAGGGGATGCATTGAAACATGCGCCATCCTTTAACAGGAGGAGGAATGACTGTTCTTCTTTCTGATATTGTTGTCCTTCGTGATCTTCTCAGACCCTTAAATAACTTGCACGACGTAACCACTTTGTGCAACTACTCCAATCTTTCTACACCCTTCGCAAGGTAACTACAAGGGGCTCTCTTCCATTAAGTATACTAAATTCCAGCATATTGTGTGGTTTATATGTTATTTAGTTCTTAGGGTAAATTTTAAAATGTTACTGGGATTTTTTTTTTTTTTGGTGAAATGCGAATTTGTCAAAATTCATGTGATTATCAGAATTGACAATCAAATTGATCAATGTACAATGAACTAAGAACGAATGTGAAAGGAGAAAACAAATGACGAGCAAAAGGATGCTCTGACGCCAAAGTTGAATGTCTTCAACTTGAGGAAAAACGAAAGAATCAGAAATTTTATTGTGCTAACTCACTTAGCAGTACAATCATTACTTGTATTTATACTAGTCTAGGAACTATCTAGAAACTAAAATTAACACGTGAGAAGTAAGCTGGTTCAATGTTGAAGCAGTAGCTTCTGCTGCAGAAACACCAAGCGTGCCACCGTGCCAACCTTGCCATGTGTGCCAAGACTAATCGTGCCATGTACGCCAACCATGCCATACGTGCCAAGACTAAGCGTGCCATGTACACCAGCCGTGCCACTCGTGCCAAGACTAATCGTGCCATGTACGCCAACCGTGCCATGCGTGCCAAGACTAAGCGTGCCATGCACACCACCGTGCCATGCGTGCCAATGTCATCTGATTACAGACTTCTTTTCCTTCTTATCTTCATCTGCATCTTTAACACCCCCCCCTCAATTCTGACTTCTTGTAAATGTTGCAAACTCCTAAAGCAGAAGTCAGAAATTGCAGTCTCTGTGAACTCAATGGCTTAGTAAACAAATCAGCCACCTGAAGCTCAGTCTTGACTGGCATTGGCTTGATCACCCCTTCTTGAAAACTTGTCTCTAACTACATGACAGTCCACTTCTATATGTTTTGTTCTTTCATGAAACACTGGATTTTCTACTATATATATGGCACTCTTATTATCACAAAACAGCTCTACAGGTTCTTTCTGTTCTACCCCCAAATCCTTCAACAGATAAAGCAACCACTGTACTTCACAAGTAGCTGCAGCAAGTGACCTGTACTCAGCCTCTGAAGAGGATCTTGACACTGTAGATTGTTTCTTGGCTTTCCAAGATACCAGAGCATCACCAAAGAACATACAATACCCTGTAAACAGATCTCCTGGTTTCAGTACACCCACCCCAGTCTGAATCTGAATAAGCTTTAAGCAATTTTGAACCTGTGCTAGGAAACAACAGTCCTTGACCAGGACTACCCTTCAGATACCTAAGCACCCTATGAACAGCCTTCATATGCATTTCTGTGGGACAATCTAAAAAACTGGCTTAATTGTTGGACAGCATACGAAATATCAGGCCTTGTAATAGTAAGATACAATAACTTGCCAATAATCCTCCTGTAACAAGACACATCTGAAAATAAAGGTGAATCATTATGTTCCAGTTTTAGATTCTGCTCCATAGGTGTCAAACAGGTTTAGCTGCCAAAAAACCTGTCTCTTCTAACAATTCCAGTGCATATTTTCTTTGACAAATCATAAACCCCCCCTGAGACCTTGCCACTTCAAGCCCCAGAAAATATCTAAGAACACCTAAATCTTTGATTTGAAATGTAGAATGCAAATGCTCTTTCAGATGTTGAATATGAGATAATGAATCACTAGCTACAATAATGTCATCAACATAAATGAGCAAAGCTATGAAAGAATCTGAAGTTCTTTTAGTGAACAAGGTGTAATCATTTTTAGACTGTGTATAACCCTGAGACAGTAAGTACAAAGTGAGCTTTTCATTCCATTGTCTACTGGCTTGTTTAAAGTCCATAAAGAGATTTCTGAAGCCTGCAAACTGCATTAGGGATGGAATGACTGGACACCTTGAGGCAACTCCATATAAATCTCCTGATATAGATCACCATGAAGAAAGGCATTATTGATATCTAATTGATGCACATGCCAATGATTCACAGATGCCAAAGCCAAAAATAGACGCACAGAAGTCATTTTGGCCACAGGGGAAAGGTATCAACATAATCTATACCTGGTTGCTGGGTGTACCCCTTAGCCGCAAGCCTGGCTTTATACCTCTCAATAGAGCCATCTGCCTTGCGTTTGACCTTGTAAACCCATTTACAGCCAATAGGCTGCTTACCCAGTGGCAAGGGAACAATGTCCCAGGTATGTGTGGCCTCTAAGGCTGCCAACTCAAGCTGCATAGCTTGTTGCCAGGCTGCTGATGCAGCAGCCTGCTGATATGTCACAGGTTCTTGTTCAGCACTGATGCTGAGGATGTAGGATCTGTATTCAGGAGCCAAAGCTTCAAGAGAGTGATATGCTTGTATAGGATATGGCACAGGGCCAGAAGAATCAAAGACGTCAGAAGAATGACTAAGATTACAATAGTAATCCTGTAAGTATGACGGGGCATGTCTAGATCTAGTATGTCTGTGATTAGAAACCTGATACTGGAGGCAAATGAACTTCCAACTGAGTTACAGGTATCTGATCATTTGGGGAGGAATCCTGAAGCCTTGGAGGACGAATTAGGAGAAGATGACACTGAAGGCAATGGTGACTCTGAAGGAGACACAGTGTCACTTGAATGAAGAGTGTCAGGTGAAGGTGGCAACTCATGTAAAGGATGTACTTGAGTAGGAGATGGACAAGAACTCAGAGGAACGTCAGCCACAGCATGAGGAACTGGGACTGACGCCGCTGGCAAAGAAGATCCATTGGAAAATGGAAATGAGCTTTCATAAAACATAACATCTCTAGACACAATAATAGATTTGTCTTCCAGTTTTTGAAGGATATACCCCTTTGTATTCATAGGAAAACCAAGAAAAACACAAGGCATAGACCTGGGCTCAAATTTTGCTTATGAGGGGTGTTGTCACAAGCAAACGCCAAACACCCAAATACTCTCAAATGAATATAAACAGGTTGATTCTGATGTAAAACCTCATAAGGAGTCTTATTTGAAGTACGGGTGATGGCATCAAATTTATTAAATAAGTGGCATGCTGAAGACAGAATCCCCAATACTCAATAGGCAATGAGGCATGAAACCTAAGTGCTCTAGCTACAACCAAAAGGTGTTGATGCTTCCTCTCAACCACCCCATTTTGTTGGGGAGTATAGTTACAGGGTTGTCTGATGAACTACACCCATGTTGCATATAAAACTCAGACATTTTGAATTCAAGTCCATTATCACTCCTAACAACCTTGATACGAACATTAAATTGAGTAAACACATAGTGAAAGAAGCTCTGCAAAACTTGCCTAACCTCAGACTTTGCTTTAAGGAGATATATCCAAGTATACCTTGAACAGTCATCAACTATGGTCAGAAAATATTTTTGACTGTACATTGTAGGGTGCCTATAAGGGCCCCAAATATCAACATGAACAACATCAAAAGGAAGCTTAGAGGCTGTAACAGAAGTGGGAAATGGTGACCTCTTCAATTTTGCTAAGGGACACACTGTACAAACATTATTCTGATTAAAAGAAGGTATGTCTGGATGTAGCCTATGCAACTCTTGTATTCTAGTGGATGAGGCATGCCCAAGTCTGGCATGCCACAGATACGCATCAGACTCAAGACTGGTAGAAGACAAAGCAGAAGGCAAAGGACATGTACTGGATACTTCACATTGCAGAGCTACACTGGAATCATATATGTAATAAAGCCCATGATGCTTCTTAGCTGAACCAATCATCCTCCTGGACAACTGATCCTGAATCAAACAACCAGAATCATGAAATGAAACAAGCAGATGTGGAGAGTCAGTAAGCTTGCTGAGAGAGACAAGGTTGAAAGAAAACGAAGGAACGTATAAAACATCCTTCAAGATCAGACCACTATGCAAAACAACAATTCCTTTGTGAGTGGATTCAACGGTGACATTGTTAGGAAGCTTAATAGAGACATGATCAATAGGATTATAAGACTGAAATAACGACAAGGAACATGAAATGTGATCAGTGGCTCCTGAATCCAAAATCCACACACAATCAGTGCTTACAGATTGCTTACCTGTGAGCATACCAGTTTGTGCCGTCATGACAGCTCCTTGTACCTCCTTATTTCCATTGCTTCCTGAAACAACATCATCAACATCCAACAACTTCAGTAGTTTAGTAAACTGTTTTTGAGTAAGAGATTGCGTAGGTTGTGAAAACAAAACAGACGGAGGCAATTCAACATCACAATTCGAAGATCTCTCTTCAACTGTTTCAACAGCATTCACTTGACTTTTAAACTTGAATCCGGGGGGAAATCCGTGCTTTCTGTAGCATCTGTCACTCGTATGTCCAATCATACCACAGTGATTACATTGCAGGCGCTTATTTCCTTCTTGATAAAATCTTCCATTACCTCTTCTATATGATTGTCCTTGCCTTTTATTAGCATATGCATTTGCTACAAGTCCTTCCTGATCATCACAATTCGCAGCCAACGCAGTAGGTGCATTGCTAAAACCAGTTGACACAGCATTATTAGAAATTTTCCTTTCAAACTTTAATGCCATTGCAAAAACAGTCTTAATATCTGGTAGAGGAGTCATCACAAATACTTGTGATCTCACTGGATCAAATTCCTCATTCAGTCCTTTAACAAACTTTATGACGTAGTCACTTTCAATGAATTCATTCACCTTTTTAGTTATGTCACACACACATCTAAGGCAGTCACATTTCGGTATGGATCTTAGAGAGGCTAGTTCTTCCCATAGTACTTTCAATTTCGTAAAATAATCATTTACGCTAAGACTTTCCTGTTTTACAGCATAAAATTCACATAGTAAATCAGATAATCTGAATGGATCACCACTTCCATACCTCATAGCTAGATCATTCCATACATCCAGAGCACTATCGTACCACATTACACTCTGCGCAATTGAAGGAGAGACGCAGTTCATGATCCAGGACTGAATCATGGTGTTTACCTGCCTCCATTGCTGAAATTGAGGATCATTCTGTGCAGGTTTAGGTATAGATCCATCGATAAAACAGGTCTTATTCTTCACTAGCAACGCCATTTGAAATGTTCTGCTCCATGAGTGGAAATTATGCGGATTGAGAGGAGGTTGAACCAGAACGATAGCTGGACTGTCATTCGGATGCAAGTAGTACGGGCTACTTGCTGGATTCTCATTGCTCACATGATTAATTCGTGAGCTAGATGAAGCAGCACTTGTATTCGCCATGTTTACACTATAGTTAAAGTGATTTACGAAAGGAAATACCGATGTGACGTAGAGTTTGATCAAGATCTTTCAAGGAGTTAGTAACGAATTGTCATGGCTCTGATACCATGTCAAAATTCATGTGATATTCAGAATTGACAATCAAATTGATCAATGTACAATGAACTAAGAATGAATGTGAAAGGAGAAAACAAATGACGAGCAAAAGGATGCTCTGACGCCAAAGTTGAATGTCTTCAACTTGAGGAAAAACGAAAGAATCAGAAATTTTATTGTGCTAACTCACTTAGCAGTACAATCATTACTTGTATTTATACTAGTCTAAGGAACTATCTAGAAACTAAAATTAACACGTGAGAAGTAAGCTGGTTCAATGTTGAAGCAGTAGCTTCTGCTGCAGAACACCAAGCGTGCCACCGTGCCAACCTTGCCATGTGTGCCAAGACTAATCGTGCCATGTACGCCAACCATGCCATACGTGCCAAGACTAAGCGTGCCATGTACACCAGCCGTGCCACTCGTGCCAAGACTAATCGTGCCATGTACGCCAACCGTGCCATGCGTGCCAAGTCTAAGCGTGCCATGCACACCACCGTGCCATGCGTGCCAATGTCATCTGATTACAGACTTCTTTTCCTTCTTATCTTCATCTGCATCTTTAACAGTATTACCCGAATATCAAGACATCAAAGGGATGTATCACATACAATAGCTCTACTTGTATAACAGCCTGCCGATCTACATGCACAATTCAGTAATGTAAGCTATTTTAAACAATAGAAGCATTGGTTATGTCTAAAATATGGGGGAAGACACATGGGTGCGTATTCTATGTACTACATCCCTAGATACAAAAACTGTGTTTTCAAAAGTGTATCTATATCGTGCCTGCCAGATGTGGTACACCGTAGCTGCCAATGCAATTTTTGATGCCTTGGATTTGAGTGTCTTCTCTTTTAGCTTGCGTGAGCTCCAGATCATCAATCTGTAAACTGTATTAAGTCTCTATGAAAGTCCAAGCCAGACCGAGATGAATAGTTACTTCATAACTAATTACATATAGACATGTATGTACGGACTACTAAATTAAAGTGCAACCGTATTATGGACAATAATCTCCCATTGTGTTTTTTAAGTTCCCCACACACACCTACTCTTGCTTTAGGGAACTCTTGAGTCCCCAACCTGGAATCGTATCACATGGTAATGCTTTACTGGATCAAGATCAAAAACTTGATCAAACTCCCATCATTCTACGAATCATTTCGCGGTGTGATCAAAATCATGACATTACATGGTTCTTTTGTTGAGCAGCCTGTGGCATCCACAATAAACACCCTGGCAGACACATTGTCGAAGGTTTTTTGTGCATCTCCAGACGAAGCAAGGCAGGAAATGAGACGAGCATGCTTTGATTATTTGAGCCTTGGAAGATTATTCTCAAGGGGATCAGTGTCTTTACTTTCTGGACTCAATCCAAAACCCTGGAGCTTGGTGCTTCATTTCTTTGGACTGGCTGTTCTTGCCGTTGGCCGCCTTCTCCTCCCTTTTCCTTCACCAAAACGTGTTTGGCTGGTGGCCAGATTGATTTCTGTAAGATTCTCTCACTTCATCATAACTACTATTCATTTTTGTCTGAGCATCTCAGATTCTCTTCCCCTAGTCATAGTTATGAGCAAATCAAAATCCATTTCCATCACAGATCGTGCTCTTACATGATCAAGATGAATTTACATCAATATTTTTCGAATTTAGAATATGATGGAATAAAGCAGAATGAGTCACTAAATTGGATGTGCTTCTTATATTGTGAAGTAGCAGTTGATCGACATACATTGACGCATCATTATGGGTCATCAGGAAACAACCTCTGTGTGTTTCTAATACATGGTTATGGTTGCGTACATCCGACCCCCTCATACCCCGCCATAGACAGGAGCCTCTAAGACAATGAGGTAATGTTGTTGTTGTATATTGTTGTTACTAACTGCTGTTGGAAACTAAAACTGTTAGGAATAATGTTATTTACGTGTGAAATTATAACATAAATGTAGCAACTGTTGCAATATATGAGTGAGATATTGGACTAACCAAACAAAATCAATAAACAAAATAGCCGAAACGTGTACTGTCCTTAAAAGCAATTTCGCATCATCGGTTGAGTAAGGTGAAATACAAGCAAATGCTTCCCAGGATTTAACGGATTCCTTTGTTCGTTTGCTTTACGAGAAAGGGATTGAACTTGCAGAGATAAGTGTTTGATGGTAGATGAAGAATAAGAGAGTATTGGAAGAGATAACTCAAATTTTGCAAAAATTCTAGTGTCTAATTTAAGATAGCAAGGTCTACTATTTATAGACATTGGATTATGTAAAATACCACTTTAAAAACCTATTTCACCAGTTTAATTAACCTCCATGTCAGTTGCATAACGGTCATGTACGAAGGGAGATGATTCTTAGATCAAAAGTTGTAATTCAAAGTGAAAAGTCCTGTCTTTTGGCACGTCGATCGATCGATGTCCACTTCGATCGATCGATGTCATCAATTGATGTTGGACAGAGAGCTCCAGCTTTGCACCCTGCCAACATCAATCGATCGATGTGATCGATCTATGTCTAACATAACACTCAACTTCGTTTCAGCTTTCACTTGGTTCGATCCAACTTACATATGTATCGATCCAAGTGATTTCTTACAAGTCCAAAGTGTTCAAATCATCTTTCAATCTCTCAAACAACATCTTACATGTTTTATTTAAGTTTGAAGCAAATTTTGAAATACTTTAGACGTACTTTTCCAGCACCAACGTTAATGACATGGACTAATAAATGAAAGAGAGATGTCATTCGCGATCCTACTTTCATGATATAATATCACGATGAATTGCAATACTCAACTGTTAAATGCCACTCTTTGGTATACGAGATTATTGCGCATGTAAAGATCCTGCTCCACCACCATTAATGTCATTGTTGCTGTCATTTTTCATTTCAGGATGCTTCTGGGATTATTTTTCCAATTATAAAAGCTGAAGGAGTAAGGCAAATGTTCTTTCCAGCATCAGTACCAGCATACTACAGGGCTCCTCCTGCAAATGAACGCAGTTAAGCTGCCTACTGGATAACCAAGCTCCTCTTCCCCCCCCCCCCCCCCCCCCACGAAATTGTAATTTAGTAAAATTTGATGCTGCCTTTCTCCTGTTCAAAGAAAATAACAATCAGGTGGAAGGACAAGAAAAAAAAATGAGAAAGAAAAGCTGAAAATAAAGTGTCATTAGAATTACTTTATTTACTTGGACATAACATTTAGCTCCAAAAGTCATATTACTACATGTTCTGTAGTTCTTGTGTATAGCATGCAGTGTTATACGTAGCTGTGTTTGATTTTGTTGAAACCTGGGGTTACATGAGGTTGGTCATTTATTGTCTCTCTCACTCAAGTCTAGATATTCATGTCTGGCTTGTGGTTTGTGATTGAGGGTGAAGTGATTGAGGACGGGTTATAAGGCGCGTGCTTAAGTCAAACCACATTGCCACGTGAGTGCGGATGTTGAGAATATTGTCCCACATTGACCACTTTGAGAAAAATATATGTGTTATATGAAGATAAGCTACCACCACCCGTTGTCTTAAAAATTTTGAATGAATATGAGTCAATCTCATGTAAGCTCAAGTTTCAACAGATTTGTTGGTACTAGGAATAGTAACATCAAATTGAAGAAGGAAACCTACCTTTTTGTCATATCTTTTATACACTATAAGTTTAAACGTGTATATTTTAGGTGATGACTACGACTAGCTAGAGTGTTATGAACAATATTTTAAGCGTGGTTTTGGGTAAAGTTGCGTACATTAAATCGCAAAACGATCCAGTCCTTCTTTGAACTCTGCGCAAACGCGGAAGTCTAGTGCATCGGAAACGTTCTTTTATGGGTGTTTTTCTTGTGTTTTATCGGCTGGAGTCTTTTTTCAGAAAGTTTATAAAACCTTTGAGGTTGAGACTTTCATTGACAAGGCACAAGAAAACTGATTCTGTGTCGCAGTCTCCTCGGTACCATTTGAAGGCAAACATGAACTACTTTCATATTTGGCTGGCATTCACTATAATTATATGCATTTTGTTTCAAAGTTGTTCATAGCGATAGCTTTTGCTGTTGTTCGGATATGATAGATATGTGTTGTTGTTGTTTCAAACGTGTCACATGGCTGGTCCCTGAGGTCAGGGTATGGTACCCAATTCTTTGGAGCTTGCAGTGTGGAGGAAATCAAAATGAGATCAGGGACAGTAATGATGAAGAATCATTTGTAACCGTTTCAGCTTCGCAATTACATTTGAGGAACAGTGGGATGTAAATGAACCGAGCCGTTCGGTATGTTTGGTTCGTTGGACTCGAGTTCGGCTCGGCTAAAGGGTTAATGACTGAGCTTGAACCATTTTTTTCTGTTCGAACTCGGTAAATGCATCGTTCGTTTAAGGTGTTCGGCTCGTAAATACTGTTCGTGAATTAAACTAACTGAGTTTGAACAATTAAATATGTTCGTTTAAATAAACAAGCAAGCTCGCTCGTTTGCTAAGTTAAAGGATATTGATCCAATCATAACAGCCACCTAGTATATTTCTTTCCAAGGCCAAAACGCCCTTGAGACTATGCCACAAATTTCAACTATTGCTCTGGAATCAAACCCCTCTGCATGAGGCTGTTGCTACCGTTTGGACTCGGTTATAATCATATATTTCGTGTATCTTAAAAACTATTATGACTGTTTGATATATATTTATACGGCTGAAAAGTCAACTATGACTATATTTTTGATGCAAGAATGTAAGCGATTAAGTCTTTCAGGATCTAGAAATCTATGTTTCCACATACACAATCATTTACAAGAAGATGTTTAGCGGAAGCGTACCTTTCGCCATGGTACGGTAAGCGAAAGCGATTTTGAAGAAACGTTGACGCGGACAATCCCAAACTTGAATGGAGGTTTCTCTCCACTAATCCTTACTATAATGTTTACTTCGATGGATAAGTAAAGACAATGGCAGGGTGAAGAGAGGACCTCCATCCATATTCATAGGCAACCAAAAGGCACTTCCATCATAATCTTTGGCATAGCACCCCTTGATAAATGGACATGTCCATTTAATGAAGAATTGTGTCTATTAACTTAAAAGACATAACCCTTCTAGATAACTCTTCGTAAATAATCAATTAGAATTTAATTATAAATCATATATCTATTATATCACAAGGGACACAACCTTACAAAGAGGAGTAGTCGTTTTAACCGATTATAATCATATAGTTAAGGATGCCCATTTACGCAGGAAGGAGCAAATCATGTCCGATAGGAAAATTCTCTGGAAAAAAAAAAAAAAAAAAAACCCATGAAGCATGTCGTGATCAAAATGGAGCTTAGAGTCCTTTAAAAAAAATGGAGCTTACTGTTACGAGCTTTAAAATTAGTTCGAGTTAGGCTTGATAACTGTATAACTATTTAAACGAGCCGAACTATTCGCGAACAGCTTGATTCGTTTTAGTAAACGAACACAAATAGGTGTTCGAATTCGGCTCGTTTAAGTAACATTAACGAAATAACTCGAGTTAAATACGAATCGAACCCGAACAATTTGCGAACTGTTCGGTTTGCTTAACGCCCCTACTTAGCGAATGGGATCTCCTGACCCCCCATGTGGGGTGGTAACAAAGGACCGTGCACCACGTGGCAGTCCCGGGGGTGGTCAGGCTGGACGGTGATCACCTTCATCCAACCTCACCCCCCCTGCTGCCACGTGTCGGACGATCACAGGGGGATGAAAGAGAAGGCGGTCAGGGGATCCGGACCCCTACTTAGAGGGTACAGTAGACAGGTGGACTAACAGATGTTAATATTTTTCGAAGAGTTAAATGTGCTATACTATTTATTTTTTTTGGAGGACTATACTTGTACATTAGTTGATCTTTGGATCTTATGTTTTAATTAAAACAGGATCATGCATTATACAGGTTGATTAACATAACTAACATACGATATAACTCATGTTAGCTGGATTGCTTTATCAATGAACATCACAACAACAACATTATCCCAATGACTTAGAGGCTTTCGCCTATGACGGGGTATGGAGGGTCAGATGTACGCAATCATAGCCATGTGTAAGAAACACATAAAGGTTGTTTTCCGATGACCCATAATGAAAATTGTGTGAAACTGTGTCGCTCAACTGCTACTCCACAATATAAGAAGCGTAACCAATTTAGCGAGTCATTTTACTTTATTCTATCATATTCAAAAGTTAAAAGAGGATGTGTCGTTAACTTCCTTAAAAATAGAAATGGCTATATCAATTCACATGATGGAGGTATTTCCATGTTAGGATTTTCACATGATACAGGAGTAAAAAAACGAATATAAATATAAAAATTTGAAAATTTTCATTTAAGTGTAAGAAAAATGGAAAAAAAAACTTCGTTTGAAAAACTAAACTTCATTTAATTCTGAAAAGGTCTGTCTATCTTTATTTGTATATCATTAAAATTTGCATTCTCTTTCCACAAAAATCATTATAAAGTGCTTATATCACCTACTTTGTTCTCTGTTAGATGGGGTTTTCGTTATAAATAAATATGCAACTTTAAAAGAATAACTACAACAACAATCATACGTATTATATCTCAACGACATCAAAATATATCGTTAGGGTCTAGGAAAAATGAGAGTCATGCAAACAATATTTTCATATATATTTGAACAAATTATTTTAACCATGTAAATTTGACAAAAAGAAAAGAAAAAAAATGTCGTGTAGGTTAACAGCCCGTTGACTTAGAGGTTTCAATTTTCAAGAGGAAAACATTCCCTATATTAACGTGTGGAATGTCTCTTTGTTCCATATTGTAGATCTTGTCCCCGCATTCAATTAGTAATTGGAGGCAAATGTAGGAATATTGTAATTGATACATGTTTAGATTTGATTAATAATTAATCATCTTTGTATTTGATTTTAATTACATAAAAACCGATATGTGTACCATATTAATAATCAGTAACAATGTTAACATGTTTATACACACATATATGTGTGTGCATATATATACACACGCACACACACGTATAAATAATAAGTTATATGTTACAGTAGCAACACCACCCATTTTTATATTTCCGTATATATACGTCGAAATGTGATCAATTCTTATTCATGCAATATATATATATATATATATATTATGTATATGTATATATATTCAACCTGGAACATCTAATAGTGTCTATTCCATATGAGGCACATTCCAAACAACACAATACACATATCCAGTATTATCTTAACAAAAGCAAAAATTATCGTTGAATGATATGCAAATACCTACGTTCCAAAGAGAGGGTTGCTGTCAAATTTCGGACTTGTGCAAGTATTTGATTAGTAGCTAATTTAATTAAAATAAATAAAAAAACCTCTCTCAGTACTCTTACGGGCCCCTCAATTCCTGACTCCTCAGCCCTCAGTCTCCTCTAACTCCATCCCCCTTTGACCTAAAACTGAGACTTGCTAAAATCAACTTTACTAATGTCTTCTTTGCATTCGTTGTCGCTTATTTTGATGCATAACTACCAGGTAATTTGATTTTTCATTTTTTGTGGCCCTTTTTGAGGATTAGCGGGTTCTTGGTTGAGATATTGAATATTTTGGTCACTTTGGATATGGGTTTTCTTGGGATGGTGGGTTTGTGTGTCCAATGTTGGAAAGTTTGATCTTTGTTGACTTATATAAGTGTGTTTGTTGAAGAAAGCTTTGAACTTTGATGTCTATGTGTTGTTATGGAGATCTGCCCGCTTTGCAGGTGGCACTTAAGTGGTAACAGAGTCTCTGTAGTTTCTGCTGGGGCAATGATGGAGCTTCTTTACTTATATGTTGATCTAACATTGGCAGTGGAATCAATTTTAAGTCGGATACATTTGAAAAGTTCTTGCCAATGATGGTAGGGTTCCTTTTGGAGTTGTTAGTAAATACTATGGATACTTACGTTTCAGAGGTAGAAATTTGGGCTTTATTGAATTTCAATAGAGGTAGAAGAGCTTGGAAATGCTTGTTGAATTTTGGTGATATGATTTTCATATTCATGATTTACTCTTGCTGCTTAAAGATTCCTTTGAGAGGCTTTATTTCAGCTTCAAGATTTGCTCTTGCTCTTCAAAGATTTTGAGAATAATGTTTCTTTAAGATGGTTATTTCCAGCTTCACTTTCTCATATTTGTTCCGGTGCTTTATGTTTCACTAGGCCTCTGTTTGCTTGCAGTATATATTTGTTTATTCTAT
Organism: Eustoma russellianum; assembly: GCA_036186865.1. Taxonomy (NCBI): domain Eukaryota; kingdom Viridiplantae; phylum Streptophyta; class Magnoliopsida; order Gentianales; family Gentianaceae; genus Eustoma; species Eustoma russellianum. The sequence goes on from AP025043.1 coordinate 40,370,029, forward strand.
AGATCTTCTGAAACAAGTCGAGAGATCTGTTTCATTGGTAACTAGGTTGTGCTAATCATGGATCAGAACTATTGTAACCATTATTATTCATAATGTACCAGCTGAAACATCTTGTTTATGCATATTGTTTTGTTTTTGTAGTAGATTTCAGTGGTTCATGTGATGTCGTTCTGGTCTTCTTAGTTGGATGGTACCTCTTCAACAACCCTCTGGACCCCTCTACTTTGTTTTCAGGAACATTTTGGCTTCACTCTATCTTTGTTGCTTATTGTCTAAAAGTATAGATTTTGTATTTGAGTTTATTTTGACCTTTTTTATTCCTTTTTTGGTTCCTTGCCCCTGCATCCTGACTCCAAAATAGGAAACTTTTTTATAGTTGTTCTTTCTGTGAGGGACTTGTTTGGGAAGGACAACTGGTAAAGTTTAAAAACCTTGCTCCGCGCTTAACTACAAGACGTAAACTTTGGGCCTCAAATGTAAAGGAGCCAACTGGTGGGACTGTACTCACTTAAGGCTCCATTGGTCCTTGCATACTGATAAGAAGAACGGTGTGGGATTCCATTCTTGGAGAGAAAAAAGTAGTTACTTGGGATTTTCCCACAATATTTATTTTGGACATTTCTTTCCTCCCAAAATTTGGTCCAATGATGCCACTTTATGCACCAATAGCCTATCTGACGGTTTGTTTCAGTGGTAATTGTGTACTTAGAAGCAGAGATTTTTAGACTATGTAGAAATTATTGTTCACAGAAGTTTAGGAAATTCTCGCCTGTTATCTGAGTATTATTAACAGAAGTGCCTCAGATTCGCATCTTTCTATTTATTTGATGTGTTTTGTGCAGGTTTTTCTCTTGATATAGAACAAGTTGACGACAGGCCTAGAGCAAAGGGAACTTTTTGCAAGTCTAGTCATGTTCAAGTCTCCTGTGAGGAACCAGAGGTCTAAAGGCATTAAAGTGAAACATGCGTTGCAATGTTGTTTCTTACTTGCTATTTGCTTGTGGCTGATCTACCAAGTCAAGCATTCGCAGAGTAAGAAGAAAGTATTTGAAGAAGCTGATGCAAAGGAATCCGTGCAGACAGTAGCTACTGATGATGGTCTGAAACTTGGAAGGAAGGATCTCAACCCAAAAGAGGATGATAAAACAGTGTTAAATATTGGAAAGCCACATGAAGAGGCAGAAGAGGAGGAAGCTGTTGGAGAGGAAGACGAGACCAAGATTGAAGAAGTAACAGAGGAAGAGGCTACGGTTAAAGAGGATGAAACAGGGAGAGATGGCATAGATGAGATGGATGAGCACGACCTAGAGAAACCTGATGAGGAGGTTGATAAAGAAGAGGTGATGGAGGAGGTGAAAGATGATGAAGAGATCAGTGAGAAAATTGACAAGGGAAAAGATGGTGGAGATAGCGGTGACTCCTCAGAGAATACAGATTCATCAAAGGAAGAGGACCTTGAGGATGAAACCACTAAGAGTGCGAATGAGGCTAGGGAAGAACAATACAAGGCGGATGATGCTTCGAGTGCAGTGACCCAAGCATCTCAAATTATAACTTATGAAAAAGGGGTTGAAAATTCAAAAGAGCTCGTGGATAAAGATCGTTTAGGAGAAGATGTAAATCCTATCAATGAAACTGACAGCAACCATGGCGGTTCAAACATTACTGCTTCGGAAGGGCGAGAAATGGCTGAAACTGGAAGTCCCCTAAATATGACTACAAATGATACAGTAGACAATCTTGCAGCCAAGTCCAATAATGACGCCTTATCTTCAATTGCCAATGAACAACCCAATGGTTTTAATGGAGTGGTGAACCACACAGCGGAGGTAAATAGCGAGTCAGATCATTCATTGGCTAACAATATAACAGAAACAGAATCCAACGGAAGCCTTTCGAAGAATGTAGCTATAGGAAATGACACTTCTTTAGATGGCTCGGGTTTGCAGACTACAGCCCTGGATCAGACCACCAACTCAACTCTAAGTTCCAGCATTAATATGGCTGGTTCAAATCAAGAAACCTCGTCAAAAGGTCATGGTTCTGACTCCAGCTCTTCTATCTCTGAGCCCTTGAATTCTGAGAAGTCCATAAGCTCCTCTGAGGAAGCAGATGTAAACTTGCAATCTTCAGATATCAAAACCAACATCATGATTGAGGCTAAGACAGAGACCGATGCCAAAGCACTCGCCATGGATGTGGTCGCGGTGAATTCTGAGAATGCAGATGAAGTTCAACGGGACTTAATTGGTTCTTCAGATACTTCGAATAGATTGGAGGAGAAAGATGATGGAATGGAATTAGACACGTTGGCCAATGTACTAAATGAAGATGCTAACGAGGAGGAAGCCGCTGCAGAGTGAATCTTTGGATCATATGACTACTGACTGTCCAGTTTGTTTTTCCTCTCTACCTCCACCACTCAAATCATAGTTTGGTTTATGTTGGTTTGTTGTTTGAAAATTGGTAAGGAGATGTTTGGCAACCTAAGGATGTGCAATGGGAAAATTTATAGACATTTTTGGACTTGCTGGCAAAATGTACCAGGAGTTTGTGAGGATGTAGCTTTGAATCTTGCAATTCAGCTGAAAAAATATAACATGCGAGTGTTGATGTAAAGTTCCTTACATCTGTTCTTCAAATGTTTGTCAACCTTGGGTTTTTTCTTCCATTCAGTGCACTGAATTGAATTTTCATACAATGCGGGATTGTACTTTTTGATTACTTTATGAAAACAGGGCTGTATGTTTTGGTTGTTTTTTCAGAATGTTTTGCACCTTCGTTTCTGGTGTACTAGGCTTTCGCGTTCGCTCAGAATCTGAAAAGAAGTCAAATCGCTTGGCATCAGATATTGATAAGGTAATTTATTGGACAGTATGAAACCTGTGGTCTTCTACCGTTTCTCATGTTCCAATAGATATACAACAACAATATTACCCCATTGTCTTAGTGGCTCTCGCCTATGGCGGGACACGGGGGTCGGATGTACGCAACTATACTCATGTGTTAGAAACATACAGATGTTGTTTTCCGATGACCCATAATGATGCGTTAAGTTGTATCGATCAACTGCTACTTCACAATATAAGAAGCGCAGCCAAATTTAGTGAGTCATTTTGTTTTATTCCATCATATTTCAAAAGTGTGATTTAAAAATAACGTATCTATTTGGTCTTGTCCTAGGATGTCAATTGGTTAATTGTTTTGCCAAAAAAGAGCGCAAAAGTCAACTTAACAGATACTATCAATTACAACAATAACAACATTATCGCATTAGCTTATAGGCTCCTAGCTATGGCGGGGTAAGAGATTGGATGTACGTAACCAATCCATCAGTTAGAAACACACAGAGGTTGTTTTTTGATAACCTATTAGAAACACACCGAGGTTGTTTTTTGATAACCCATAATGAAAATTGTGACAACCTGTCTCGATCAACTGTTACTTCAGAACATTAGAAGCGCAACCAATTTAGTAAGTCATTTTGTTTTATTCCATAATATTCCAAAGTCAAGAAATAATGTGTCATTGACTTCATTTCATACTATCAATTCATGTTGTCAATTGTTTTTTAGTTTTCCTCTTTTTTGATTTTTTTTTCATGTTAGTTACGTGACCCTTAAATTATCTGTGTTACTGTCTTTCATTCTCAAAATATATAAATGTGTTTGGATAGATTTCTCAAAATAATAATCCTTCGTTATGTGCATTACCAAATGTTATTGCCGTAGTATAGTATTTCCTGTAAGTTAAAAGATCAAACAAACTGCACTTAACTACATATAATATAAGCAAGTTAATTAAAATACCATACGCGACATTTCAATAATAAAGAAAACTAAAATTAGATCAAAGCGTGTGTTATTGTATATTACTACTATATTACACATGTCCTCAAGACAATATTTTACCGATTATATATACACGATAATCCTACTTCTCCTCTAATATATAATTTCATTTATTTAGAGTTGTACTTCCTTGAACAAAGCAGCAAACTAAAATGAATGTGTATTCTTCTTCAACTGGACGATGCAAGAATTCAGAATGCTCGGAATATTATTGATTCTGTAATTGTTCATGTCAGGAGAATATTCTATATATATATATATAGGCCGTTTGGAGTTGAAATTTTCAATAATTAATATAGATAATTTCTCCAGAAATATAAGAATCATTCCACACCGCTGGACAATGGTGGCCCGCGCAGGTGGTTTAAACCGTTCGGCATGGCCCAAGTCATTGAGGTGTCCAGCCCGATGCCTTGGAACGAGTTTCATTGGTGTTGAATTGAGATCCTCGTCAGTACCGAGGGCCGTCCTGCGTCTTCTAGGCATTGCTTACTTGACTGTGTATTTGAACCCGAGTAGCTGACGTGAACCTTAGACGAGTTGTTTCTTTTGAATGTGAGATGACGTTGAATGTAACGGATGTAATTGGTAACACTTATCGCTATTCAAAATGATAGTTTTGTTTTTGGAGTGTTCGTAAATAGTGTTAAAGAAATTGGTCGTTTATCAGAGAATGACCTTTTGTTCCAAATTTGTTTCAGAAATGGGAAGAGGTGGTAGAGGGTGAAAGATGGTGGAAGCCGCCAATAGAAGGGGACAGTGGGGCCCAGCGGTGTTATGGGTGGAATGACATTATTACCCCGGCACACAATTAGCACAAGGGAGTCGGCACAGAAGATTTAATCTGCTGTCAAATGGTGTGTGGTGGAACCATTGCCAAGTTGTTGTTGCTAAGTAAGCTTCCAGCCTTTGGTCCAGCTGGCTCTCCAGCTAAACCCAGAAGCTGGCCACCAGCTGTCTCTCATTTTATCAAATATTCCATTTGTTTCCCGACATCACGCGATGCTACGTGTATAAAAGAATCTTTTTTTAATTAAAAAAAAGTAAACATGCACTTTTGTACATGTGGCGTCGCGTGATTGGAGACCTCATATTTTGCATCATATGAGTCTCCTCTGATCTAATCCCCATTGTTCCAAACATTTCCAACCTCAAATATTTCTGGCAAGCGAAATTTTTTTTTGGTCTACCCCACGGGGTTGGGATCTCCTCACCCAACTTTCCTCACCCCCTTGCTGTCACGTGTCGCGCAGTCACGCATCACCGCACCCCAGTTGCGGTGAGGTGATCCTATCCCTACCCCACGACTTTATCAACGGGATGCTGCTTGCTCCGATTCCGGTGGACCATCCGGTTCCAGTGTTCAATGATTTGACTCTCGGAATTTTATCTCTCAAATTTTTAAAGAATATTATACTTTCAGTTGTAAAAAACAACACTATTGTCTTATAATTTACTATTTTAACTTTACAACGAGATCACGGTCTATGGTTATTGAAATTGTGATAAACCCTGGACTTATGAATATTTAGAGGGTGTTTGGTTGGGGGTTTAGGAATTCGTCCTTCCTATGTTTCTGGTTACATCTAAAAAGAGAAGTATTAGTTGTAGATGTTGGAAAAATACGTCTAAAGTATTTTAAAATTTATTCTAAACTTATATAAAAACATGTAAGATGTTGTTTGAGAGATTGAAGGATAATTTGAACACTTTGAACTTGTAAGAAATCACTTGGATCGATCCATGTATAAGTTGGATCGAACAAATTGAAAACTGAAATGAATTTGAATGTTCTGTTGGATATAGATCGATACATTGATCGATCGATTTATACATTGGTCGATCGACGTGGTATGGATGCAAAGTTGAAAGCTCTCTGTCCAACATAGATCGATCGCATGGATCGATCGATGTTGGCAAGGTGCAAAGTTGGAGCTTTTTGTCCAACATTGATCGATGACTGATCAATCGAAGTGACATCGATTGATGTGCCAAAAGACAGAACTTTTCACTTCGAATTGTAACTTTTGATCCAAGAATCATCTCCCATGGAGGTTAATTAAACTGCTGAAACAATTTTTTAAAGTGGTATTTTACATAACCCTAGGCTTATATATAGTATGACTTGCTATCTTAAAATAAATATTAAAACTCATGCAAAGTTTGAAGATTTCATCAAATTTTATCCTCCTACTCTCTCTTCCTCTCCTTCATTATCAAACACTTCTCTTTCATCTTCATCTCGTAGAACGAACTAAAGGAAGAAGCCGTTATATCTTGGAAGGCTTGTGCCGTATAGTTCACCTCGCTCGTGGTGGAGACATTTTAACTTTAAAGACAGCAACTAACGTTGTATATCGGCTTTCCTACCTTCTTTGTCGTTTTATGTGATTTAGTTTGGTGTTCATTATTCTTCCATATTTTCCAACCGTAGAACCTCAACTATGGAACGAGATTAAATAAGATTTTCAAAATCTCTCCCTAAATAAAAACATTCTATCAATAGGTGTGTCCTTGTATACACTTATATAGGGACTTCTTTTAGAAAAGCATTTTAGATGTTTTAGTTTAAAAGAAAATAATCAGCACTCAACTATTTTAGATGTCTAATATCTAAAGTACACAGATATCATGTTAACATCTTAAAGTACACATATATCATGTTAACATCTCAACGTCATGAAAAAACGTGTGTGTATATATATAATCATTTCTCTATCAACTGTAGCTTTTATATCTAAGAAATCTACAATTCTTCTCCCCCGAAAATCTAAAGAATTTTACCATCAAAAATTTATCTCATCAACGTCCCATCGTTGTATACCATTGATGTACGTGCTATCCACAAATGACGTTAAATAAAAGGGAGGAAAAATGTGCAATGAAATCGATGGCATGTCTCTCTTGGAGCGGAAGTCCAATTTCCTGAATCTGAAGACTTTACCGTCTTAATATCAAGGAAATAGTCGATGATGTAAATCAGAAATCCAACATTCTCTTAGGTTGAGTGAAGATTTACCCATTGACCAAGGTGTCCCCTACAAATTAAGTATTCGGTCTAGCAGCAGTGGAACACATTATGCGTGTCTCTGGATTCAAACTATTGAGCTCTTGAAATAAATATCAACCCAAATATTAACGGAGCTATCGTCAAGATCAGGCTGATGGCATGTCTCCTGCATTACATATTGGTTTCGCCACCGTGGATGATTGATCGTTTAAAGGATAATTTAAGCTCATTATCATTGTTCATATTAAAACATACAGAGTACGTGCAAGGAATGTATCCCAAAACTGAGAATTTTATCCATTCGGTATAGATAAGATTTATTTAACATGACAATTATGCAGATAACTTTTTTTAATTGAAGAAAGTTGAACAATCGGACATTTCCTTTCCCAGACGTCGTGGTTATACAACAATAACAATATTACCCTATTGTCTTAGAGGTTTTCGGGTTTTCGCCTATAGCAGCGTATGAGGGTTTGATCATACACAACTACACTCGTATGTTAGAAATACACCGAAGTTGTTTTACGATAACATGTAATGATAATTGTTTCAAGCTGTGTCGATCAATAGACGTCATGTTTATATGCAAAGAAAATCTTTGGGAGAAAAGAGAGAGCTTCCTAGGGGAAAAAAAGGTTAACCTGAAGAATCGCAGCTGTCTTCCAAAGAAAGAAAGAAAAAAGTGTAATATTATAAAACCTTGTACTTCTCCGACATATTATAAGCTTAGTAACAAAGCATACATACAAATAGAGCGGTTGAATATTGTAAGCGCAAGATAAGCAACTATATCCTTCCTCCTCAATCAAAGGAAAACTTAAATATATAATTGTAACTTTTAAACAATAACAACAACAACAATCATACTCAGTATATTCCAATGACAATAAAAGTTATCGTTAGGGTATGAAGAGGATGAAAGACTGACAAACAGTACATTCATCCTAAGGGATAGATAGTTTTCTTCCAATGAGTCCCTTGGCTCTATATGTACCTGCATAGATGACATAATAATAGGAATATAGTGTGATAGTGTATTAGTGAATATATTTAGTAGACATCAAATAGAAAGCTTCTGATATTACAATGCCATAATCGTGTATATGCACAAATAATGAAAGACAAAGACAAAACAAAAAAGTCAACCTAAAATATAGGAAGTCAAAAGTTACAATTATAACAAAATATAATATATAAAAGAATAAATTTTACACAAAATCTTAACACTATTTGAAAAGCCCGATATTCTAGCATTATATAACGTTTTCAATATTTAAAATGAGTATCATATTGAATATTTTATAATATTTATGTTGATACTTTATTGTACCAAATACTTGAGACATAAAATTTAAATCAAATGTTTAAAAACACGATTTAAATCATAATTGTAACTTGGTTCCAATGAGTAGCGTATGCTCATAGCTGAGGCATATATATATATATATATATATATATATATATATATATATATATATATATATATATATATTGCGCCCTCAAAAAAACATAATTGGCTTCCGATGATTCAATATTATAATCTTCCTTTAAATAGAAGGTCCCTAATTACAACAAAATCAATTAAAAACCTTTCTCAATAACAATTTTTAAAAAGCGGAAACTTCTACTTTTCTTGTTCTTTTGCCACAAAAAAAAAAGAAAAACAATTTGAAAGACAGAAACTGGTAACTATAGCTTGTAGTGTAATAACTCAATGAAAATATATAGTGGTATCTAAAGATTATCCAGTTTGATTGATGATTCAATCAAACGTGAAACTTTGAACACTGCTAAATATCCTTGCATACAAAATGTCATATTTTGATCTTGACATTGTTACCATTTCAGTTTTAAAAAAAATTGGTACATACTGTAAATCAGTTATTCAGCGGTTTCTTTTAATAAGAATTTATAATTTAGTGGCTACAAAGTGTTTGAATCCATACTCCGATATAAGAAACTGACAGACACAAACATTCGGCTGCCATTATTCAAACATGCAACTTTAAATGTAATATATCATCCGAATAAACAGCTAACACATTGTTAAATATGGATATTTGAATTTGAATGGATGATGAACTAAAGGTGTGCGTTATGTACTCTTGTACTTCTACGATTTACATTATCCATAAACATGGTCGTAGGCTTCCTCTCATAGTTTTGGGTTCATTTTTTTTAGTATGTATAATACCCCGAGTGTAACCCAACCAGTAAAGGATCCTGCCACCTTCGGTTCCACAGAGAAGTGTAGTGATGTAAATCAGGTTCTCAAGACCTAGTAGTAGAAGTTTATCATTTCACAGAGACATCACAAGGAGCTAATTCGCACCGAATAATCAACCGACGGGCTGGTATTGCAGCCTATCAGGTCATTCCACGGGCCAATATTGCTCCCACACTATGTAGCTTGTCTGGAGAGGGTTCAAACATTTTTTTCTCCTGCAAGGTTCGAACCCTCGGCGTTTCTTTCGAAACCCCTACATGAAACCATTGAGATATGTCATGAAGGCCCGAACCATAAAATAATGAATATAGGAAGATTCGGGAGAGGATCTCCTGACCCCCTTCAAAGGAGTATTAAATGACCCCCCACCACGTAGCACACAGGGGAGGGTGGTGAGGCTGGGTGGGGGGCACCCGCACCCAGCCTCACCACCCCCTGTGTGCCACGTAACGGGCGGTCCCAAAGGGGATGAAGAGGTTAGGGGTGTTAACGAACCGAGCCGAACCGAATACTAAGTTTTCGAACTCGAATTCGTTTAGCTAAACGAATAGTTCGGCTCGGTTCGTTTAGCTAAACGAACTTTAAAATTGGTTCGAGTTCGGCTCGATAACCTTATAACTGTTTAAACGAGCCGAACTGTTCGCGAACAGTTTGGCTCGTTTAACTAAACGAACTCGAATACCTATTCGAATTCGGCTCGTTAACAAATAATTAACGAACGAATACGAACCGAACACGAACCGAACTCGAATAGTTCGCGAACGGCTCGGTTTGTTTAACACCCCTAGAAGAGGTGGGGGTTAGAGGATCTCAATCCGAAAGATTCGGCCACTGCTGGCCCGCAACTGGTAATTAACAAGATGCCAAACAGGTATTTGTCAGCAGTTCCACAATCCCCAGCTCATCTCCCACATATGTCTGGTGCAATCCCTACTGTCTGGGATTGAGATTGGGATGTGCGCCCCCTACTAACCTACCCCCCAGACCCCATCTCCAGCTGTTTCCTCCCTTTCATCTTTCCTTTTTCTAATTCTTTTCTTTCCTTCTCAGTTGGCAGTTTTAAATCCCAACTCCTCTCTCTTATATATTCAAACCCTTCTCTTAATTTTCAATTTAGGAATTCATTTCTTTGTTTCAGCAATAGTTCTGAGAAGGGTCTGATTATAGTAGTAGCTATCATGGATCCTTGTCCTTTCTTGCGGATTGTTATTGGGAATCTTGGGCTCAAACTTCCGACTGCGTCGCCGGGTTCTGATAACCTTAGTTTTTGCGACTGTAAGATAAAGATTAAAGGCCTGCCGGCACAATTCTTGAGTGTTCCTGTGGTTTCTGGTGATGGCAATGCGATTGAGAATAGAATTGATGCTTTTTACAGTTTCAGCAAATCAGATTTTCGGAAGCTACTGGAAAAGAATTCTACAAAAGGAAGAAGCTCCACTATGCTAAAGATTAAGATATACAATGGGTTTAGAGGAGCTACTGGTACTCGTTCTTGTTGGAAATCCGGGAAGATATTGGGGAAAGTTAGGGTTCCGGTGGAATTGAAGGCGGTGGAGAGCTGTATTGGGAGTAATAAAGCATGTGTGATTCAAAATGGATGGGTTTTACTGGACGGCGGAGGTGGCTCGGAAGTGCATTTGAATGTGAGAGCTGATCCTGATCCTAGATTTGTGTTTGAATTTGATGCTGAGCCCGAATGCAGCCCTCAAGTTTTCCAGGTTAATGGAAATGTCAAGCAACCTGTTTTTACTTGCAAGTTTGGATTCAGGAATTCTGGTGAAAGAATCCTGAGATCAAGGTTAGTTTATCGATCATAAACGTGTTTAAGCTTACATTGTTGTGGAAATTTTAGAAGAAATTTCGTCAAAATATTAGAACATTGAAATCTAAATTCGTTGAGGAATTTTGTCGAACAGGTCATCGCTGTCAAACCCGAGTACTAAAGGTGGATGTTTTCCTTCTCCACTCGCCGGAGATGACAAAGAACAAGTAGCAAAAGAGCGGAAAGGATGGTCGATAACCATCCACGATCTATCCGGTTCACCGGTGGCGGCAGCATCAATGGTCACTCCGTTTGTTGCTTCTCCAGGAAGTGATAGAGTGAAAAAATCCAATCCGGGAGCGTGGCTAATCCTCCGGCCCGGCAACGGCACCTGGAAGCCATGGGGAAGACTAGAAGCTTGGAGAGAACGCAACCACGGTGACCACCTCGGTTACCGCTTCGAACTAATCCCGGACGGCAGCATAGACACCATAACCCTCGCTTCTTCCAGCATTAGCACCAAAAACGGCGGGAAGTTCAGCATTGATATAGCCACCGGAGCAACGCCGGTGGCCAGCCCGAACAGCAGCTTCGATTTCAGCTCCGGATCAGTGTCGGGTTCCGATTCCGGATCTTGGGCTAATTTGCTTTACAGAGGATTCGTAATGTCGTCGACGGTAAAGCCGGAGGGGAAGACAGAAACTAGGTCGGCGGTGGAGATCGGAGTGCAGCACGTGACTTGCACAGAGGATGCGGCGGCTTTCGTCGCTTTGGCGGCGGCGATGGATCTGAGTATGGATGCTTGTAGGTTGTTTTCTAAGAAGCTCCGGAAAGAACTCCGGCAGCCGGAGGAAGAATAATAACGCCGGCCGGTGGACGGAGCGTACACGTCACTGTCATTGTAGCTGGCGATGAGTTGTTTTGCATATTAAATAGGTTCGACCGACTCAAATGCTAACAACGATTTTTAGGCGATTGTTTAGCAGAATGTATATCTGTTAATTTTTGTCTCCTAGTGAATATTTTTGTTTTCTATTGCATTTGTACAATAACATAAAACAATAAAAAAATTATAGTTAATTGTTGAAATCAGAGTAGTTTCCTTTTCGGTCTTATCTATCTGTTTAAAGACTGTAAAATTTGAAATATATTCAATTTCAGTGTTATCTATTTGTGAAGAGAATCTAAATTAGATGTTGGCGATGGTTAAAACGGTTGCAAAAGATAACAACATAAGTTAAACCATACGTTATGACAATTAAATAGATAGAATTCTCAGTGCACTAGTGTTTAGAAAAGAGTTGGGTTGATTCGTAATTTAGCTTACACTTTACGGAAGTAAATGTTTATGCGGCTCGAACCCGTAACCTAAAAGTCACAGGACATCCCTCATAACAGTTAAACGCATAGTTAGATGAAAAGCGTGCTTTCATATCCATCAGGCTAACATATTTCTGTTAACATTATGACAAGATAAAACCACATCTTAACTTAATAAAGACAATTTTTTATTTTAATATTACATCTTCGTAGTTTTTATTTTAGTTTGTTTTAAAAATATTGTTATATTTTTTTAAAATAGAAATAGATTGATAGTGAAACTTTGTATGATTTTTCTGTTTATCTCAATAAAGTAACTAATGATAGAATATGAATAGTAATTATAATAGTTTGACTTTTTAAATTATATTAAAGTCAAACTATTGAGAATATTTTAGGATGAAAGAAATACCATTTATTTTCATTTTATGATTATTTTTGTCATTTGATCAAATAAGAAGAACGTTGTTATCAGTTGCCGAACATCTTTAATATACATTATAGTGGTTATTGTTGCTTTTGTCAAAGTTTCTTTATGCATATCAATGATGAAAGTGTGTAAAAGCCTCAAGATGATGAAAGTATATAAAAGCCTACTCTGAGTCCTTCAATATATATATAAGTGAATCTCATTTTGCAACCTCCATAGAAGCCTCACATTTCATTATTTGTTTTAGGAAAGTCTAACTTTTCTTCAACCACCTTATTCTTCAATTTGTTGAATCATAACCACTATAGAAGAGTTTAAATAGGTGTTCAATAGTCAAAAAAACATTATGGACGTTAGTCATAAAAGCACAATTAATTTGGAGAAGATTGTAGTGAGAAAACATTTTAAACATGCGGTAGATCTGTTTTCAACGGCTATAAAGATTTGAATTCAGGATTACATTGATCTATCCCCATATGACTGTTTACAGATGTACGTCACATCAAATGATTGACGTTCTTTGTTTTAGATATCAATGTTGGATAGTGTACTTTTAGTTTTGAACATTGACTGACATCGATCGATCGATGTTCTCTATTTTAGAGATCGACGTTAGAAAATATATTTTCCACTTTGACAAAGACTGACATCGATCGATCGACGTACAAATTGATGGCATATTGATCTCCTGTTTGTTGATCAATGTTGGACAGTGTGCTTCTAACTTTGACAAGGACTAACATCAATCGATCGGCATAGAGATCAATGCCACATTGATTCCCTCCCTAAATTAACCCCTCACTTCATAAAATCATTCAACATCTATCAATAAGTTGGAGAAAAATTTGATTGGGGACACTTTTAGAGATGGAGAGGTTAATCATATGGTGTGAATCAGGTTAACCTTCATGACCCAGGTTCCAATATGTCAGGTGTTGAATTTTATGCACATCAAATTAGAGATACCTGTTAGGTTATCAATTATACAAAATTACTAATCCATACAATTGTGGCCATTAGAATGCGGATGGAATCCCCTCATCGCACGGTGACTCACTGCACTCTCCACCACGTGACACGTGGCAGCAGGGAGGGATGGTGAGGATGGATGAGGGTTACACTCATCCAACCTCACCACCCCTCTCTGCTGCCATGTGTGTCGCGGTAACGCACGCGATGAGGGAGAATGGATGAGAGGATCTGAACCCATTAGAATGTTCTTCTGAATACCTAAAGCTCCTATTGCCCAGTCTGTGCTCTGAAATTTCACATTTGTTTTTTAAGACGACTCACTTTTTACACTGTTCGAGCAAGTCATACATGTACAATTAACAAGAAATGCTTTTATGCATATGACCATCTTTCCATTTCCAATGGAGTCAATGACAATCTCTTTCTGGGCTTTGGAATATGATGGAATAAAGCAAAATGACTCACTAAATTGGCTGCGCTTCTTATATTGTGAAGTAGCAGTTGATCGACACGTAATTTTCATTATGGGTCATCGGGAAACAACCTCTGTGTGTTTCTAACATACGTGTATGGTTGTGTACATCTGGCCCCCCATACCCCGCTATAGGCGTGAGACTTTAAGGCAATGGGGTAATGTTGTTGTAGTGGTTGTTGATGCTTTTATGCATGAGCAACTCATTGTCCACTAGCCGCCCCGGCCAGTCCTAATTTGACACCCTTTTCAGGAAAAGATGATCATTTATGTGCTATTGGTGTTGAGAATCCCACAATGCTCATTTGAGAAAAAAAATGCATGGCTTATATGAGGATGAGGTTCCACCACCCATTGCCTTAAGGTTTTGAGTGGATATGGATCTCACCTCATGTAAGCCCAAGTTTCAATATGGTATCAGAGCAGGTTTAAAATGTGGACTCAACTCTTGCCTGGCCCATGGTTGGCCACTTAATGTTTCCCCTCACCTAAGTCCACATGTTCATGTCTGGCTTGTGGTTTGTGATTGAGGGCGGGTTGTAGGACGCCTGTGTATGTCAAGCTACGTTGCCACGTGAGGGCGGGTGTTGAGAATCCCACATTGCTAATTTGAGAAAAGTCCAGATGTTCATGTCTAGCTTGTGGTTTGTGATTGAAGGCGGGTTGTAGGACGCCTGTGTATGTCAAGCCACGTTGCCACGTGAGGGCGGGTGTTGAGAATCCCACATTGCTAATTTGAGAAAAAAAATGCATTGAGGGCGAACGCGTGTGTATGTCAAGCCATGTTGCCACGTGAGGGCGGGTGTTGAGAATCCCACATTGCTAATTTGAGAAGAAAAAATGCATGGCTTATATGAGGATGAGGTTTTACCATCCATTGCCTTAAGGTTTTGAGTGGATATGGGCCTCACCTATGTAAGTCCAAGTTTCAATAATTGGCTTCTTCCACCATCCCTGTTTGCGCAAGCTATTGATTCCATGATAGAGCGATACAAGATGTAAAAGTAAAACCGGAAGCAAATTAAAGGAAAAAGCTCTTCACAAATTATTTCTGACGAAAAAAATGTTATCCAGCAGCATCTCAATTCTAAGACCAAATGCTTTCCTCAAATACATTTTAGCAATAGATAACACGTCCATAAAACTTCAGGGCCGGCTCAGTTGCACTTTTGACTTCAATTTCTATTTGATGTGTGAAACCCAGAAAAGTTCTCCCACATGTCATGTTGAGGAAGTCTGTAGGGTTATGATACACATAACCATCATTGTCCATTTCCCTTGTACTAAGATACTGTCTTATTGATGGATGTTGGCTGATTTTATGAGGTGGGAGGTTAATTTATGGAGGTTGTGAAGTAGAGAGTTAATTTATGGAGGAAATCAGGAAGGAACCAGTTGCAGTAGGAAGGAGGGAATGGAAATACGTTATTTTGCAGTGGGAGAAAGTTTTGGCGGTAAAATATAGTGAAATTGGTTGGAGCAGGTAATCAACCGGTTTCTGGTGTTAATTGAGTCAAGTTGGGCCACCTTTGGGTGTCAAATGAGGTTTAAGTGTTAACTGAAAAATTTGACTAATGTTTGGGTGATAAGTGAAATTTTCTCTTCATTTTACTACATGAATACTATCAACCATACAACTTCCATTAGTCATCAGGTAACAAATAACAAGCTATAGTATCATTCAAAGTTAAAAGGCTTTCAACAAACATATACTTAATTCTATATGTCGTTTTGGAGTAAACTCCAAAAACTTTCTTATGAACGAATATTCATAAGAAAATAGCCTTTTATCCTTTAATCACTCCGTTGACTCAACAAAACATAATTCATCATATTCATACATTTAGTTTAGTGTTCCATTTATATGCTACACTTAATGCAAGTCTTACAAACATGCTCATGATTCAAAATTATTGTTCTTAATCAAATGAAAAACACCAATTATTAACTCAACTATTGATTTTAAAATCATATCCAAATAAACCAATTGTTGCGTATCATAAAATATATTTCTCAATTACTCTTGAAATATATTTTATTAATAACTTGATCAAACAAATCTAACTCACAACACTTATATAAAGTTAATCTAAATGCTAATATTAAAACCTAGGAATCCATTTTAAATGATTTCTACATTTTTCACAAACTCCTTAACATTTTTAACACAATCATCAAATGCCTAAGACAAGAAAACCACGTATACACATAAGTACCATCATAAAATCACAAAAAAATAATTAATCTTATTTATTTTATTTTGAATATGAAACTCTATTCTAAAAAGCATGAAATCAAACAATCAAAACTCTATCTCTTAGTTTTTTCATTTACCACATAATGCTTTCAATTTCATATACAACTAACATGCTTCGCATTTGATTAACTAGGCAAATTTCTTTTTGACATAACATCTCAATCCAAATGACGAAGTCAGCTTCAAAACTCACAACCATGTTTTCAACATACAATCTTTATTTAAAGCATCATGCCAAATCACGTCATATATTTAAATACATGCGTAGATTTTTCTCAAATCATAAACAAAAACAAGTTTTACATGCTTTTTATCATTCTAGTGTTAATAGTATTCAGCTTCTATATTCCCTTAATATAGCGTTCCGATGATCTTGTCTACCATAACACAAGACAAATGAATCAATCACATTCAAAGACTAGATGCAAGCCTGTCAAGAATCAAAAGATCACATACGTGGTAGAAAATCATATTAATAGCCTTGTATGGTAGTGACTCAAATCAAATTCTTACATTTGGTAGGATATATAACATATTGTCAAGGCCAACCTTATAGACAAATAACTTTTAGAGCACTTTCAACTTTCCAAACTCTTGGGTTTCTTGTGCAACCTTAAAGAAAACTAGTCTGCCACTTTTTACTCCTTCAAATTCAAGAAATGTATTATCTACTGGTTGCAATAAACTTGGTGGTATCCACCTATTTTATTGTGCTACCAAAAAGGATTACCTCAAAGAAGATGATAGCCGTAATAATCTTCTTTCCTTTTACCATGTTGACACTGTCATCGGTTTCTTCCCCCGTTCATGATCAAATAGTGTGTTGACATTGTATTTATTGCATGTATACCTGCTCCTTTTGGGATTCCTTTGATTGATACCGAAATCATTTCCATGCTTGGTTTGTTAATGTCCATCAATCTCTTTAATTTTTTAAGAACTGGTTCGCTGTAAGCTTGTGTTCAATTTTTCAAGGAACTATCAACCCCTACAATCTGGAAGAAATGGGAGCAATACCATGTGATCTCTTTGTTATTCTTCTTCTTAATTATCAATTCATCCACAACAAAAACTTTTCTTTTTCTCTATTTTTCATTCATGAATTTCTTTATTTCGAGAAATATCATCCTCCATAATAAAATTTGCTTTAAGATTGTTATCAAGTTGATCATACAGTATGTAGTGTACATCCACATCTCCAAAAGAATCTCATGACAACACTTATTTCTTCATATGGTTCCAACTTGAACATATTGAAAACCATTGGTTGTTTGTTAGCCATATGAATCAAAAATTGCTTTTTGAGATTGAGGGAATCTCACTTAGTAGCCAACGTTTGGCCTGTTACTTAATTAACAGCCAAGCATTAATGAAACTCGCTTAACAGCTATTTTTTTGGATAATGATTCATTTACAACCATTCAACCAGCACCAGCCGGTCATCAAAACATATATTAAAAAATTTTACAAAGAAACGGCACTATCTGATCATCAACCAGTTGAATGGCTGTAAATGAGCCATTATCCAAAAAAGATGGCTGTTAAGTGAGTTTCATCAATGTTTGGCTGTTAATTGAGTAATGAGCCAAACGTTTGGCTACTAAGTGAGATTATCTCTTTTGAGATTGTTGAAAATTTAGACAAATATGGTAACCTACAGAGAGAAATGAAAACTGAAATATGACAATCCAACAACACAAAATAGTTGTCTAAGGAAATAGAATAGACCATCAAAGATAGAGTTATCAAAAGATGAGACTTTCTTCGTAAAAAGCCAAGATTGTAGAATGAATTATAAAGGTGTAATAACTAAACATAAAGATAATGATACAAAGAAGAATGAGAATAGCCGAGACGTAACAAATGTTACACTGTCTTTAAAAACAATTTTGTATCCACCAGTGTGCTAGATGAAATATGTGATAAATACTTCCAAGATATAACATCTGACTTCCTTTTGTTTGCTTTACAAAAGGAAGTTTGAACTTATCTATTTGAAGTGTTCAATACGAGAGGAATAACAAAAACAAGCAAGAAATCTACATATGTTTTCATAAAAGACTATAAAAAGAGTTTTGTAGGATCATTTTCAAAGTGTGTCACCAACTTAAACTTCAAAAGCTTTTGATCTTTGTATTTATAGACTTTGATTCACAAGAAAGAAATTAATTTGACACTTCTCTGCATAATTTAACTTCTAAATTTAGTTTATGATCGTTTAAGTTTGAATTTCCGTTTCCAATGGAGTCAAAATACACTCTTTCTTAACTTTGGAATACGATGGAATAAAGCAAAATGACTCACTAAATTGACTGTGCTTCTTATATTGTGAAATAGCAGTTGATCGACACAGTTTGACGCATCATTATGGGTCATCGAGGAACAACCTCTGTGTGTTTCTAACACATGAGTATGGTTCCGTACATCTGACCCCTCCAGACCCCGTTATTGACGGGAGCCTCTAAAGCAATGGGGTATAGTGTTGTTGTTGTTAAGTCTGAAAAATGAGGGTATAGTGTTGTTGTTGTTAAGTCTGAAAAATGATGTATTAAGATGTAAAGGTTGTATCATTTAATGAAAAGACCTGAAGTCACCAAATTCTATCGTAGAACGTTTGCCGAATTACACCGAACTTTAGATGCAGCTTTTGCTCAGCCTTAAAAACTGGGAGAAAATCTCACTTATTAGCCTAAGGTTTGGCCCATTACTCAGTTAGCAGCCTAACGTTGATGAAACTCACTTAACAACAACTCTTTTGCCGAAATGTCTCACTTGTAGCCAGGCGACCGTTGACCAACCGTTGACTAACCGTTGACCGACCGTTGACTTTCTCAGACCAATCAGAAGTTGACACGTGGCGACTCTTTTTTAATTAAAAAAATAAAATTGTATTTTTGAATAAAGTAATTTAAAAGAAATTTAAAAATTCTAAAAAATTGTAAAAATTAATTAAAAAATATTTAAAAAATCAAAAAATTAGGGAAAAAAGATAAAAAAATAAAAAATTACCCACAACCCCCCAGCACTCCACCCACCTACCCCCCACCCCACTACCCCACGCCACCCCACCCACCCCCCACCCCCGCGCCAAAAAAATTTTTTGAAATTTTTTTTCTTACTTACTCATAATGCTCCGACCACCCAGTCCACCCCCGCGTCCCCTCTCCCACCCCCTCCTCTCGCGAATGTTTTTTTAAAAATTTTTTCTAACTCACCCATAACGTCCCAACCACCCATAACATAAGATGAGATATTCTCTTCAATTTTATGTCCTCAGTCTTCCTCCGTAGTATGTTTTAATGTAGCTTTATTATGTGTTATGTGTGAGACGTGTTTATGTCTCATGCAACATTAAAAAATTGAAGAGATGATTTGACGTTATAATGATATGCAGTGTAGTTAGTTACTTTTGAAACACTATAAAATTAAAATTATACACCCAAAAACTATTTATTGAATGAGAATAATTACTCTTTCTTCACATTTCGATACAGGGCATTTTAATTTGGTTCACTTAGATTATCCGAATATTTACTCATCAAAAGTTTTGAACTTCAAATTAAACACAATATTTACATACCTTTCCATCTTAAATTTGACCTTAAATGCTAAAC
Organism: Eustoma russellianum; assembly: GCA_036186865.1. Lineage (NCBI taxonomy): Eukaryota > Viridiplantae > Streptophyta > Magnoliopsida > Gentianales > Gentianaceae > Eustoma > Eustoma russellianum. Next base: position 40,389,947 of record AP025043.1, read on the forward strand.
GTCTAACTATTTAGAGTGAGTCACTAGCCTCAGCCGAAAGGCTCGATGGCTCCCTACGCGGCAGCACCCGCACAGCACGGCATTCCATCACAATTACAGTCCACTGCTAATAACATTTCTCAGAAAACTTATCTATCTCAGCATATTTTGACCTCGTTTTATGTAGACATCTGTTAATAAAATTGGGGGAGGGGACGCGGGGGTGGTTGGGACGTTATGGGTGAGTTAGAAAAAATTTTTAAAAAAACATTCGCGAGAGGAGGGGGTGGAGGAGGGGACACGGGGGTGGATCGGGTGGTCGGAGCATTATGAGTGAGTAAGAAAAAAAATTTTAAAAAAATTTTTTGGCGCGGGGGGTGGGGGGTGGGGTGGGGTGGTGTGGGGTAGTGGGGTGGGGGGTAGCTGGGTTCTGGGGGGTTGTGGGCAATTTTTTATTTTTTTTATCTTTTTTTCCTATTTTTTTGATTTTTTAAATATTTTTTAAATAATTTTTACAATTTTTTAGAATTTTTATTTTTTTTTTTAAATTACTTTATTCAAAAATACAATTTTATTTTTTTAATTAAAAAAAGGTCGCCACGTGTCAACTTCTGATTGGTCTGAGAAAGTCAACGGTCGGTCAACGGTTAGTCAACGGTTGGTCAACGGTCGCCTGGCTACAAGTGAGACATTTCGGCAAAAGAGTTGTTGTTAAGTGAGTTTCATCAACGTTAGGCTGCTAACTGAGTAATGGGCCAAACCTTAGGCTAATAAGTGAGATTTTCTCTAAAAACTAGACTTATATTTTATGATATTTCAAAATAAAAAAAGATGGACTTATTTTTTTAGAACGAAAAAGAGAAGTATTTATGTTATTTTAAATTCTTTTAAGCTAATAAACCGGAGTACATAGCATGTCCGTCAAAACTTTAACAATAAATGGAAAAAACACATTTATTTTATGTTTGGCGAATGGAAAACTGAGTTGGAACCTCTGATATTTCATGTGGGTTTCAGTCTTTTGGGTTGAGATCTCTTCACTCTCATTTTCCTCACCTCTTTTGTGGTTACGCGACACGTGGCAGCAAGGGTGGATGGTAAAGCTAGATGAAGGTCACTTGCATCTAGCCTCACCAACCTTCATTGCTGCCACATGTCGCATAGTCACACGTCACCGCACCCTCTTACGGAGGGGAACCTATCCCCAGTCTTTTCCGCACGCTGTCTTCCTCGTGAACCACGAGCCAACCTACGGTCTCTTCAGTTGCATTTGTTTCAGAAAATGCCGAACGCCTCTTAAATTAGTCGTAATTTTATTTTTAAATAGTATACAAGTGACGTACTTATGTAAATAAATTATTCGATTTTTCAGAGTTTATAAATTTTCAAAAAACTTACCCATCATGGCTTATAAATTAGTATTACGTGACTTAGGTTTTTTTTCATATATTACGTCCGAAAACTGGGAGAACTATGCAGTAAAATTTAGGCATGTTTAATTCTTATTGGCAACTTCCTTTTGATTTGCAATAATTAAGAGCTAGGGCCCATTTCTTGCTTTTTTCCCCATCTAAAACAGAGAAGACTTAATTGAGAATGATCTTATGCCACTGAAAGTTAGTTCAGCTAATGTTTTTTGATTTCGCATTGTAAAAAACTTATATTGTAGCAAAATGTCATTCTCTGTCTCTGGGATCTCACTATTACAGTCCTAAAGAGCATTGTAGAGGATGTAGATCAAGAACACAGCAATCAGGAACCCAGCAGCCTCCTAGGTTGGGTAAAGACTTATGTAGTTACCCACACAAGGCGTCCCCCGCATTGTGGAGGATGTAAATCAGAAACCCACCGCATTGTGGAGGATGTAAATCAGAAACCCAGCAATGAGGAACCCAGCGGCCTCCTAGGTTGGGTGAATACTAGAAACCCATCAATCACACAAGGCGTCCCCGCAACCAGGGCTTCGGCTTAACAACAATGGAAGTCCCACACTGTGGATGTCTATAGATTCGAACTCTTGACCTCTTGGAGTAAATACCAACCTGAGTACCAACTGAGCCCGAAGGCATTGTAAAAATTTATGTTGATTAAACAAAAAGTTAAAGAAAAAAAATCCATTATATGTCTATCAAACAATCATCAAGATACACATAATATATCATTTATCAAATTCATATATTTGATCACCCCAAGTCAACTCGTTACTAATCACATGAAATCAAATATACAATAGCGCTTCTTTTATTGTCATCATTTCTCTTTTGTATTTACATCATTTTTACACAATAATGTAAAGGAAATTTCACTGTCAAAGTGATTGAAATAGAAAAAAAAAGCAAATAATTGTATATTTTAGTTGATAAAGCTTTTAAATTTCTTCTTTCTTTAAAGGGGAAAAAATGGAAAAATAAAGCTGTCGTCCTCCACGGTCCAAAATCAATTTGGTTTTATCATAGGTATCAGAGTAATTATTTTTGAAACTACAAATTTATCAGATTGACCGCTTGTTATTGCTTCTTCTAATTTTATTAATTTATCAGATTGACTGCTTACACAGATCGGTAATGCTTGTAATATATCGACACACAGTACTGGTTTATTTATACATTAAATTTTATTGAACAGATTAACTTTTTTAAAAATCGTAAATATACTATCAAAATATCGCATTAGGGTTTTTCTCCAACAATTACATTAAACTGTTGTTATATATCTCTAGACCATAAGTTACCTAAACCAAATCACGTTAATCTTGTGTTTTCCTTTTATTATATGTAAATTTGCACAAATGATTTTCCATGATTAATACTTTACTTATTTCGTAAAACATTAGAAAAACCGCAGTACTGAATCGACTAATATTGGCAGAGGCCCTATTATAATAGATATTATTTAATTACCGCATTCGATGAGAGTTTGAGAAAACTTAAATTGTATCGTGACTATATATTGGTCAAGTCATTCGTTTTATTGTGATAGAAAAGAATAAGTAATAGCCATTTAAATTACTAATATAACGAGACATAGACGAGGACGATAATGTATGAGCACCATTGTAATTAAACAGAGGAATCTATTTAATATCAATCAATCATACCGATTATATTGCATAAAAAACTATAGTTAGAGTCTGAGAGATGAGACAGTTAAACAATACATTTATCATAAAAGATATAGATGGGAGATGAGACAGTAAAACAATACATCTATCATAAAAGATAGAGATTTTGATTTCAGTGAGACCTCAACTCTAGAAGAATCTATTTACTATTTATCTATATTACATTATCTTATTTAATAAGAAATAGTATCGTTTAAAGATATCTAATAGTTATTTTTATTATTTATATTTATTATGTTGGATATCCTATGCCAAAACAACAACAATAATATTACCCTATTGTTTCTTATCTCTGGCGGGACATGGGGGGTGGGATGTACGCAACCATACTCATGTGTTAAAATCACAAAAAGATTGTTTTTCGATGACCTATAATGAAAATTGCGTCTGTGTCGATTAGCTACTAGTGCAACTAATTTAGTGAGTCATTTTGCTTTATTCTATGAAAGTTCGTATTAAAAAAAGAAAAAAAGCAAACTGTTAGATTAACTACAGTTATCAGCTAAGGAAACTTGCATGGTTAAGAACTTAAGCGTACCGCCGTCTAGTCTGCATATGTTTTTCAACGTCAAAAAACTCCAGCACAATCAACTTTATAATTGATTATTTCTTTTGTTTTAATACAAATCATATGCCTCCTACTGCAGAATATTCTTCAAACAGTGCCACTAAACCCTTTCAATTTGGCTTTGAAAACCTCAAACGAATCTTGACGGACATATCAATTGTACTCCCTCAATATCATCATCTCTCACCAGAAACTTTTACTATATGCAAACTCAAACCTTTGACTTCAACTTTTGATCAAGCAACATCCCATCAAAGAAAAGAAACTTTTTTCCTGCATACAATAGATCAATATGGCTGTGGTGGGTGATTTTGCTCGAGTATGTAATCAGCCCATCACAAAAAGATCAAATCTTGATGCGAATACAAGTGTATTTGGTACTCAAATTGTTAGTCCTCAAGTCAGCATTAGAAAGTTTAATGTTATAAGAAACTCAAGGATTGTAGTAAAAGCAGCCACGCCTTTTGGGGTTGCAATTGCTGAGAATCCAATTAAAGATACGAAGAAGTGGGAAGAGACTTTGGGGCTTGACTTAGTGACAGAAGGGGAGCTGAGAGAAAAGGGATTCATGGGGTTGAGGAAAACAAAGCTTGTTTGCACCATAGGTCCAGCATGTTGTTCTTTGGAAGCATTAGAGAAGTTGGCATGTGGTGGGATGAATGTTGCAAGGCTTAACATGTGCCATAACACTAGGGAGTGGCAGAAAGATGTTATTAAGAACATCAAGAAGTTGAACAGAAAGGGGTTTTGTGTGTCTGTCATGATTGATACCGAAGGCGATCAGTTTAATGTTGTTGATCATGGTGTTTCTTCCTCTGTTAAAGCAGAGGTGAAAACAAGTTAATCCCAAAGACTTTCTTTTATTGAATTAGCTAAAGTTTGAATTTTTTTTTTTCATCTTGGAATGTTAGGACGGATCGTTATGGCACTTCACAACTGAAAGATACGAGGGGTCTCGCCCACTTACTCTTCAAGCAAGTCATGAAGGATTTGCTGAAGGTAGTGAGATTTGCTGCTTGTTTTTGTTTTTGGTGATGCGCAAAGTATTCGAATATTTATGTTAGACATGAATTTCTGTGGTTCAGGAATCAAAAGGGGCGATGAAGTTGTGATTGATGGAGGAATGGCCACCTTTGAAGTTGTGGAAAAGATTGGGAATGATTTGAAGTGCAAGTGCACGGATTCTGGTTTGTTGCTTCCACGAGCAAAGATGAGCTTTTGGAGAGATGGGAAGCTTGTAGGGAGGAATTATGATTCCCAGACTCTTTCTCCAAAGGTTAATTTCATGCTGTCCCTCTTGTTCACAGTCCTGTGCTTTTGTGGTTATGCATTTATTTGTCTTATTTGAGCTTTTTCCCGAACTTTCTCTTGATAGAATCCATTATGCGTGGAAACAACCAACCTCCATATGTGAAGCCGAGGTTTTGGAATATGATGTAATAAAGAAAAATGACTGCTTCTTATATTGTGAAGTAGAGCGACACGCAATTTTCATTATGGGTCATCGGGAAACAACCTCTATGTGTTTATGAGTATGCCTCTAATGCAATGGGTAATGTTGTTGTTGTTGTATAACATAGTCTAGAGTATGAAGGTAGCAACCAGCAGTGCTGTTAACCGCTGCACATATGGCACTAACCGCGTCTTTTGACTTCAGATTTGCCTGAAATCTTAAACTATTACTAGAGGAGTAATTACTGATTTCTATACTTAACACCCCTTTGCTTGCTTCCTAACTTGCATGACAATAGTCAATATAAAGATGAGTAATCATACATTTATTACCCCATGAGCTAAGAAAATATTGCACATGACTTTGTATATGTGCTCAATTATCCTAAATTGCTTGGCAAATATAAGAGATTAGAGCTCTTTGACCCTTTATCAGAATAACTAGTAGCCCTTAGAAGCTACACCAGATTGGCTTTCTTATATTTTAGGAATAAGATGCGCAAATAGGCCACAGAGTGGAGGGCATCTATAATCTCTCTCACACTATGAATCATCCCAAAAAAACATAAATTCCTCTGCTGACTGGTCTAGTTAATGATTACCAACTGCAGGATTTGTCAGATATTGAGTTTGGGATTTCTGAAGGTGTTGATTTCATTGCAATGTCATTTGTCAAGAACGCTGATGCAGTCAAGCATCTCAAGGACTATCTTTCCACCAACTCCAAGAGGTAAATTAGCATTGGCTTAAGATATGATTCCAAGGGAATAAGTCTTCTTCTGTTACGAAAGCATGCCTTGATCACATGATTACAGGACATTCATAATCGGTTACAGATCATTGCATCATAGATTTATTACATCATACGGAAATGACTTTTCGTTCATGATTTATTGTCCAATATAACACAGAAACCATGTAAAGAGGGGAAAAAAAAAGAAAGAAAAGG